>JABSTR010001512.1:0-77500 GCA_013339765.2 Haemaphysalis longicornis | reverse complement strand
CACCACTTAACAGCCCGCACGAGATGGAACACGATGCTTGTTTGCACCAGTTGGAATCAGATCCAAACCTTGCGCGCTCCTGTGCGGTTTTGAGGACTGAAGGTCGTTTTTGGTGCACTGATGTACGATTCGTTCACAGCCAGGCACCCGCCCTGTCTGAGACGAGCAGCAACTTCAGCGAAGATATGGTCAGATTTCTGAAGGACCAAGTGGAATCACACCAGGAAATATCCCTCCACAAGCTCACGGGTCACCTGTCCCAGCTCCACCGGACCTGAGGACAAAGTACGGATGCTCCATCAAGTCTCTCAATATGCTCCTTCGGCAGTTCGCCAAGTTGTTCACCATCCGCGATGACAGCAACGCGTCCCTGCGCACCGAAAGTGCCCAGGCAACTTTTTCACCTAATGGCAATGCTGAGAGCTTCAAGTCTTTTAAGCCGGACAGCGGTATGGAAGGGGAGGACGAAACCTCCCTGACTGATGTAAAGGGCACCGTATACCGTCTATTCAGCGTCCTGCGCGCTTCTCTGCATCAAGTACCCTGTCAAGACGAGCATTTACTTCTACGTGAATTTGTTTGAGGATGCCGAGCACACGAGCTTACCTTCGTCCGAACTGTACGTGGGTGAGTCCGTATTCTTCGACGCAAAGCTGGGGCCCAAGGGTTACGAAGTTAGGTTCCGAGGCAGCCGCGTCGCTCGCGTCACCATGAACAAGCTCTCCTCGTCGCCCGGTCTGTCGCTTCACAGAGTAAGAGACGAAGGAGTGGGTGATTGCGACACCACCATGAGCCTTGTCAACCAACACAGTGGGATTGCAATGGTGAACTCCAACTATGACTTCATAAAATTCGGCCGCAATAAGAGGGACCGCGCCTTCTTCTATGCAAACAATGGGAACAAAAAGCTATGAAAGTCGCTACAATATCTCCGAGACGTCTTCAGTGCTGAAGAAAAATTCGCTTCGACGCCAGGCCCAGCCAGAAGACGCTATGCAAGGTCTAGTGGGAGGCCACAATGGTACCCCTCTGCCGAGACAGCGGCCACAATGGCGCCGACGACATGGACGATTTCAACGGCAACGAAGTGTTTCTGTCCGACGATAAATTCGACCTCCAGGATCTACTTCGGGGGCAAATCCAGAAGTACCAGAGCCGCGAATCTGGCTTGAAAGAGTCTCCTGTAGGCTACGCCGAATTCAGTTCAAGCTCGCTACAGGCATACTCCTGAAACTCTTCGCTTAAAGGAAATAGCGACGTGAGGCCATTGTTGCCAGAGTGCAATAACAGGGAGAAGTTGTCGGGTGAGAGGGTTTCTTGTACCCCATGACCGAGTCTCTTGGTACAATAAAATTTGAAACTGGCATTGGTTTAGCAGCTTGCGCGGTCGCCGAGGTGGCGTTCCGTGACGAAGAGCCAATTGGCAACCTTCTCTTCGATGTTGCCAATGGCCGGGAATTGAGATTTGACATGGTAAAAAAGCAGTAAAACGAGAACACAAGCGGAAGATAACACCGCCTTTGTTCTTGTGTCTTCGTGGATTGCCACCCTGGTATGGATCAAGTGGAGGCCGGCGAAGCCACTTGTAGGCGGTAAAGAAAACCTTTTACCAGGACCAACCAAGAAGAACGGGGACGTCCAGAAACCATAACTATTGCGGACACGGAAACAGACGGCAACATTGGCAGAAAGGAAACACTCCAAAACGTCGGCCCAGGATCCCCACTTGCCGAACCTTGAACCACTATTTACAAAAATGTCAAGGGAGTCACGGAACAGGTCATGGAGTCTACCATTGCTTGCGAGGTGCAGGAACTGCAGTGTCGAGGAAGGTAAAGTTCACGAGAGGAGTTTTTCTATAAGGACGCCATCATGTTCCTGGGCTACCTCAACGGGGTGCTTCGTAAGTGTTGCGATATTACTTGACTACGCGGAAGGCGTCAACCGAAGAAACGAAGAAATATGGTGCGATCTCGTCTGGCCGGGCCGGAGACCCAAGAAAATCCGCCTGATGAGTCCCGAAGAATTCCGGCAGAGTCTTCAGAAGGACACGCATAACGGGGAAAACTCGTTCTGCGTCGAAGACTTCGAGACAGAGACTGAACAAGCAGGTGAGGGGAAACTTGTTCCTTCCTGATGTGCGTCGGACACTGGGCATCCGCAAGAAACGCTGCCCACCAGGGAATGTGAAGCCATGATCTAGATGTATGTGGCCGGTCTTCTTGCCGTTTACCAGCGGTAACGATCACCCCAATTGCATGCCATCCTTTGGTGCACACAAAGAATCGTCTGCCTGTGAAAGTGCTCCAGACGAATCGTTCCTTTTCAGCTGGTGTAGACGACGAGGGGCTCCTTAAGCTGACCGATATGGTGGTGGGCGAAGATCACCGTGCCAGAAGGAGAGGTTACGAGTCTGCTTCCCCGATATTAGCGTCTAGACCGCTGGCCAAAACCTTTTGCCGTTACCACATTCTGGGCCAGATGGCATTATTCCTGCCCTCGTGACCTGTAGCATACAGACACCGTCGACAGGAGAAATCAAATAAGAAGGACTTGTTCACCAGTTGATGAGCTTGTCAAGTATTCCTATCGAGCTCTCCCAAAAGGCTACTAAGTTAGCAGGAAGTTAAATTTTCCATGTCATTTCGTCTTTTTACTATTCGTGTTTACCACAAAAGTTGTTGAATAAAACATTGCAAGAAGTGGCTGTTGTTGAAAAGTGTCTGATCGTGCAGCTCATTTCACCTCCGTGGTCCTGTGCCATTGAAACGAGAGGAAGCATTGTGGCGATGACTTTTTACAGCAGAGCTTATAAGCTTTTCCTGTGCTGTGGGTGTGTGTGCGTGCGTTGCTTGCGTGCCTGTGATGGTCACTCTACCGGGTGGTATGTTATGCTATAGTCCGTTTTAATGCGTGCTTAACTTATTGTTTGTCCCACTGGGGGCCAGGCCAAAGAAACAAGTAGTATGCCAAGCTCGGAGCAGCGGTCGTCTAACTGGATGTCCCAACCAACTGGTATTTGCCAATTGCCCTTAGTTATACGGCAGCTTAGGTGCTCACTGGAAAATTAGCCTTGTGGTTGTGTTGTTCTGCCTACATTCGTCGGTAATGTGCCGCCTGGCTCGCGTGCCGCTTTTCGACATTTCTGTTTCGATGTCTTCAACGTATGCATTACGTTCAAATTTATACAGCTGCAGTCATGTGGCATAAACGGCGGGTAGTATGCTTCTGTCACATTTCGTAGACCTGGGTTAGAGTACCATCCAAACCCAAATTTTAAAGCGAAGTGTTTTGGTTTCACTGATGGCGATGTCATCACCTAAGACGAACTGCAGGAAAGCCAACATTACACAATGGGAGATCACATGATCATAATGATGGCCAGTGTGCCGAAAGCGAAAAAAATACGGGTGCGGTTACGGTTAGGGTTGAGATGAAATCATTTTGGTCCGATTCAGCTCTGCCTCGACTAAATCACGTACCGAACTGGTCTGTGAACAGTTCACTGAGCTCAGTTATCAGCAAAGTGAAAAAAATTAAATGTCCAGCAGCTGAAAATGCCTGCAAAAAATACGGGCAGAAATTTAAAATGTATTTACCAATAACAGTGGCACAAGTTACAAAGAGAACTTTGAACAATTTGGCCATAATTAGGGAAAACAGACGTGGTAGTGATGATTCACCGGTCAGTTTCTCGCGTAGCCCTTGTGTCGTCCTAAGGTCTAGTTAGATGGGTTTTCTCGAGGGATGTGAGAGCTGTAAATAGTTTTTTTATTTTGATTAAGAAACTTTTACTTAACTTCTTGGGCAACGGGAGTAAAATATCTGAAGTAAATTTTTCTTTTTAAGAAAAATCCTAAAGCCTGCTCAGATTACAAACGCGCCGGATGAATTGCGTGAATTCAGAACATTAAATATCCAAGCACAAGCTAGTACTGCAATAGCCAGATCTTTTTCTGCCGACAACTTTGCCTTCTTTTAAATTAGTGAACATATTTTTTTTATTTACAGCAGGATTGTTTCTAAAAAGAAATTAAAAATGCTTTTTTTTTGCAATGCCCGGTACTGCTATCTGCATCTATACAAGCCAGTTAGTACCCTATATTCTTGAACATTGTTTGCCACCATTTCCCTTCCTTCGTGACAAATTTTGTTTATATAGCAAAAATGGCGCAATTTGAAAATTCACTGCACTGCGGAGAAGTCGGGCATTTTTCTCTAATTTGAAAGCAGTATGAAACAAGACATGTTTAATTTTTTTTCTACATTCACAAATTGAACCTAAAGTTACTCTACATGCCATGCCTCAAAATATCTTGCTTTATTTCTGCAGTTTTTGCAGCTACAAAGCACGAAATACGACGTTGTCCTTGTACTGCGTTAACATAGTGTAGTGGTTTGCCGCAAACTTCTGGCGTCAACGTCAGACGAGAAAGGGCAGGTACAAACTTGTCCGCTCTACGCGTCCGGAGAAACTAGCCACGATACCAGGCATTCTACGCAGTGATTACCAGTTTGGCTGTGTGGAAGTTCGTACAAAGGAAAGGTGTCTTAAGGTATCGACCTTCTGATTCCAGTGCTCATTCGGTGGCTGAAGGTAGCGGGAAATAGCACAAACTTTTGGTTGTAAGAACTCAGCTCGAAATAATTGGAAACAACCGACGGATGGGCGTATACTTTTTTTGTTTTTCTGAATGCAAGGATGGAACATAAACGGAAGAAAACCACAGGACAAACGCTAGATTTTCCCCATGGGAACGCAGTTGTGAAAAATATTGCCGGGTTTGCTGATTTGCGTTTGATGTAGTATGAGAGGTATGCAAAAACATTTTAACCTCCTTTGAAGTTTAACGAACGTAGAAATGCAGACACAAAGACGTTCTTGTATTCGTCTATATCAGAAAAAGTTTCCGCCTAGAGGGAGATATTGTTTTGGGCCCTGGAGGCGCAGCTTATCTGGGTCTCCAGGGTCGGACCCACAATGCGTGCTCCAGTGGGTGGGTGTGGAGAAAGAAGGTAAGGGGGAGTGCGGGCAATTGCTGAGAGAGTGTAGTTGAGTAGCCCGGATGCCTCAGAGGGCAGGCGATCGAACTTTCCTTTGGTGAATAACTGAACCGAACTGAACCGCTGACACACTTATCAATAGAGTATTTATACTTTCCAGGCGAGCTACTGTAGAGGAACTCACCTAATGGTGGCGCTCCAACTCTGTATAAGGCATTGGTGTGCATAAAAACAGAGCTTTTTTGCTGTTCGGAAACTGGGCGTTGTTGGTTCATTCTTCGCGGGCATAACGCCCACATTCGGCCCGGCTAGCGGCGTCCGCGCTACCCGGGCGGCGTATTCCCAAACCATATCCCGTAGGGGCCCAGGCCGACCACACCTATTACTTATCCCTTGGTTGGTATATATTTTCGATATTGTTTCCCTAAATTGTTATGACCAGCAGTGTAAATTATGCAGTATTCATGGCCGAGTGTAAAAACGTGTACGTTTGAGCTGGTGTCTTTCTTATCAATGTATCACCCTTGCAAGAACGATTCACACCTTCCAGTGCTGTTAACAAAATGTCAATGTTTTCCTTAGTGGCACTGTTCCTGATAAAGAATAATGCAATGAAGTTAATGTTAACGAAATTCGATGTAATAGTGCTTATGAAAGTGCCAAAATGTAGCAGCTCATGCAGCTGTAATATTTCATTTCACTTCATTTCATTTATTTACTCTCAGGGCCGCAAGGCGTTACAGTGAGGAGTGGCATTTTACAGGACTAAGAAGTAATACAGCATATAATATTAGCGTATATAGTGAAAGAGCACCCAACTCAATTGCATAGCCTTCTGTGTGCTGTAGAATGAGCTTTCAATGAGGGTGTTTGCTTTCCGGACCGTGTATAATTGCCACATGCGCGTGAAAGCGTCCATCCGCGCGCGCGCACTTCGAGCACCCAGTCGAGCGCTTATTTAGGAACACGATCGGAGGTCAGCGTCAACTTGCAGGTGCGCAAGAAGAGCGCGGAGAGATCAGGGGCTCAGGTACAAAAGGTTAGCTTCTACCACATGTGCGTCAGCTTCCCCAGCGCCGCAGGCCAGCCCCGCCCACGGAGCGAAACCATCGGCCGCCTGCCAAGCAGTCGAAACGAGGGGAGGGGGAAAAAAAGAAAAAAATCCACCTCGCATGAAGTCGCGCACATATAGGTAGAGACGTCCCGGTGCTGCGTCCAACGAGGTTGAAAAATTGGCATTTTTTTAATCTCTTTGGCTGCGCCCCTGCTTGGGGGGTGTGGTCGGCCTGGGCCGCTATGGGATATGGTTTGGGCATACGCACCCGGGCGCTTCTCTAAAGTTACCTTTCTAAGTAAATAATAAACTGCAACAAGGAAATACGTTTAGGGTGTGGGTCTTCGCCCTTGTGCGGTGCGGTGAATCTTGCAGCCGGAATGCCCCTATACAGTCCCAACGAACGAAGAGAAAAGTCGATGTTTCATATCGCCTGCCGAGCTCCGAAGGGATGTATTTTCTTTCACTCTGATTTGCACTTGGCAGGCGCGATCAGAGAGAACATGTGATTGCAACGCTGATGCACTTACCCCTCTCCTTGCTGCGACCACGAAGCGAGCGTTGGTAGTGTCGTAATGATTTGAAGGGAAATGTTCGTGATAGGTGACGAAGTTGGTGGTGCGTGAAAGAAAAGAGGCCGACCGACATTGACTCTCCATGATCTACAACTGGTGGCCGGAACAGTTTCGTCGTGAGCGGGTAACCGCGATTTCTTTTCTACTCAGTTCAGGTCGGTTGACCGTCCTAAAAAAATAACGGTTCGGGTTCAGGTTCAGTTCCGGCCAAAATACCGGTTCGGTTCCGGTTTTCAGTTCGGTTCAGTTCTGTCTCAACGTCCTGATTATACCACACACAAAAAACGCTTCCTGTTGTCGGAATCAAACCTGGATACCTCGCTTTGTCAAGCCGAAAGTCCATCCGATTGCACCCTTCTGACACGGTCGAAGCAGTTTGGAATTTAAAGCTAATTTCAACACTTCACTTCGAAGGCTGACTCTAGATTGCGTGGGTGTGCTCAGCTTTCTCACGAGGAATTCGCTTGCTGTCGCCTGAAGTGGGACTTTCTCTCGCAGGCAGTTTGCACTTCTGTGGTTACGCTTGGACTTTGGTTGCAGCGGCTTTCTATTGTCACAAAGCCAAAAGACGATACAGTTGTCTTGAAGGAAAAAATCAGTTGGGTTGGAGTGAACTTGTGCTCCCCTAACAACTCAAATAATACATAGGCGGCGAAGCACCAGTAAACAAAGTGACATGCGCAGGTGAATGTCGGCGAATCGAATATTGCGGCGTCTGCTCTGCAGGCTTTTATGTTTTGGCGCGAGTGCTTCGCGAACATCGATTTAAATCCACAAAATTATACATCAAAAACGAATATTCTAGGCTGGTGAAATTAGAGCGAAACGCTCTCCTTGTCAGAACGTCTCCAGTTTGGGCTGGGGTGTCACTCGTTGACGAATTCTGTTCTCTGTTGGTTTGTCCATCGAGGCAAAGCTCAGCGTCGAGATATGCACCTTTCTCTGCAGGCATACCTTGAGCTCCCAGTTCAGGTTGAATGGTAGCTGTCGGCGTTTTTCTATGCATCTCGGTGTTGTTGGTAGAGTCCTTGATACCAATGGATGCATTCATGCAGTGGCTTGAGGCTTGAAGAAGTGTGATGACCCGTGATGCGTCACATGGTGCCACTGAAGTTGGCATGATTTGGTGCGGCCGAGAAACTGCGACGCTACTTTGCCATATTTGAGACAAGCACCCCAAAGCTCGCTTCTCGAGCACTGCATTGCTTGATTTAAAATCGATTGCCATGGGACGATGATGTCACAAAACTCACAAGTGTCCATAACCTCTTGCTTCAGCGTAGTTGCAAGTCAGAAAGGGTTCAATGTCACGGTCGGTGTTCCGTAGTTGTCCGGACACGTAGTCAAGGCGTTGGCTTATGGCGCAAATTTCTTCATCGGTTGTGTCCGCTTTGAAAATGGCAGCCTTCACTTGGGAGATCAGCCTCGTTATATTAAAGCGTTGAACACTTCGTTTTCGGTATAGCTGATCTCCAGTAGGCTTCGTTCTGTGATTCAGTCATGATGAGAACGGTTTCAGATCTTTTCAGGCATTGGTCGCAACCGTTGAGGTGCATACCATCGTTCGTTGATCCCGCGGGTTTTCGGCACCACTTTGTCGCAACTACAATACCTTCGGTAAGGGAAAAGAACTTTAATAACATAAGCGGAACACGTCCGACCACCGCCATCGTTCTTCATCGTCCATTTCAAACCCACGTCTGCGATCACTTCCTTGTCTTCGGGGAAAAAAGTTCCAACAACAGAACCATTAAGGGGAGAATTTTGTCGAGTACTTTCCCGGTGCCCTGGCGAACGGTAATCTTGGAGTTTTCGTTTGGCTGGTGAAGTGGTTCGGTCTATAAAGTAATGTCATCGGTGTAAGTGATGAAGTGGGCTGTGGGGTGAGTGCCTAATCGTATTGCAACTCTGGTCGCGGTCAAGGTAAGGAGAGTCTGCTATGGTATGAAGCATTGTAGTACCACTTTCCCAACGTGAAAACTCGGGAGATCAGCAGGGTAGGTGCCATGCAGCTAATTGTGGCGCGCTTCGAGAAGGCTTCCTCTTTCGTGTCAGAATGTCCTCAGTTTTTTTTTTTCGCTAATTCTGCTCAACAACACGAAAACGATAGGCACCCCCAAAAGTTTCCTGTAAAGAGGAGCCGGACAGGATAAAATGCAAGCTCGTCTTGAAGAAACAAAAGTTTATTTTATAATTTGATTTTCATAGTCTTCTTCTTCATCTATGCTGCACGACCACTATTATCGCGATTCTTTCGCTTTGATCCCTCCCTTCTCTCTGTAGCGTTTCGCACGCAAGAGCACTTGTCGATTGCCCTTTTCAGGCGTATATTTAGGTTTAACATTTTTCAAAATGAATGTAATTCTGCAAGTGCAGCAAGCAGCGATGAACCGGCTTCAAGCCACAACTAGTGTTGACGTTGTTACGCCTCAAAGAAACGTGCTACCTGCCCATACCTTCGTACTAGCTGCAGCCTGTTTGCTCGTAACGCCAACACAAGGGCCAGGCAGCATGAAACTGACGGCACCCATATCGCAGCATGTCGGCGAACGACGTTGGACAGTACAGCGTAAGGTAAAGCCTAAGGTCACGCCGTCGATTATGCTTGCAAGATGCGCCACCAGCACGTTGGCGTGCTCCTTAGCATTGATGGCGCCGTTGCTGAAGACCCATATTTTTTGACTCTCTAGTTTCTACGAACGCCGCCATTCCAATTTGCGCTCAATAGGCCATTGGTTCTTTGGCATTAATCAACAGACATCAGCTTCCTTGTATCGCACTATTTATATTTTTATTTAATATACCTCTAAGGCCCCAGTCGGGGGTATTACATGAGCGATTGGGCATAATTAGCAACAGATTAGTGGTTCAACAATTGTCTTGAATAGATGTGGGTCGGAGTGGAGCATGGCGAAGGCAGGTAGGTTGTGTCCAGTCCCGGGCGGTTACAAACAAAAAGGGAGCGAAGATGAGTAGTAGCTTGTGCTGGCGGTGGATAAACGGCTCGGTGATGGTTTGTACGGCTGGATAATCGATGAGCAGGCAAGATGGCTGGAACGTTAAAAGGAGCGTAATACAATTTCTGTGATAAATACAGAGGTAGAGATATACTGACGACGTAATTCTAGGTTTTTGAGGTGGCCACGAAGCTTTAAGGTTCGGAAACGCTGGAATGATAAGAGCGCACAGAATAGATGAACCGGGCTGCGCGAAGTTTGTACAGATTCGAGTTAAGTTAGATAGATTAGATTGATGATGTCCCAAACTGAGCATGCGCTACGCTAATTTCGGGCTGAACAAATGTGGTATAAGCTACAGACTTCACTGATGAGGGATGAAGTTTTGAAATTCCTACGAAGTAAAATCCCAGCGCATGATTAGCGGAGGATGCTACGTTGTTAACGTGAGTGGACCAGGTGAGGATGCTTGAGAATGTTACGCCGACGTATTTATGGGATTCTGCTGTTGAAGATTATGAAGCCGGCAAATGGTGTAAGTCGCTTGCTGATAATGTTGCCTACGGTGGAATGATATTAGCGATGTCTTATGTACGTTTAAAGACATTAGTGAGTCGTTACACCAGATTCAATGAGGTTAAGGTCGTTTTGAAGTATAGCGATATCAGTAGGGTTTTTTTTGGACGGTACAACGCAGTCATCTGCAAACAGGCGAATATTTGATGAAATGTTAGCTGGAAGGTCATTTATGTAAATTAAGAAATGTAGGCGTCCGAGTATGCGCCCTGTGGGACGCTAGATATTACGGGAAGGTGGTTACATGAATGGTTGTTAGCGTACACAAATTGTTGCCGATTGGTTAGAAAGCTACGAATCCAATTGAACGTCGGTATATTAATGTTTAAGCAAGAAAGTTTGAGGAGTAGCCGTTGATGCGGAACTTTATCAAATGCTTTTCGAAGTCTAAAAGAGGGCACTGGTGGGTTTATTCAGGTCAACGCTGAAACTAATGTCATTGTAGAATTGAAGCAAGTTGCGTGTCGCAGGATAATCCTGAGTGAAACCCATGCTGACTAGGATGAAAGAAGTGGGGGGCGGGTTTAAGAACTTGACGACGTTAAGTACGCAGGTTCCATTAGTTTAGAGCAAATGAGGGCCCTTTTTTGGGACTAGAACAATCTTACCCACTTTCCAGTCTTCCAGCACCACTCCTGATGACAGTCATTGCTGAAAAATATGGCATAATATCGCACTGACAATGGGTTCTGTGTTTTGTAACATTTTAGCGTAGATTGCCATCGGCCGCCAGAAGATGTATGCTTTAATGAGTCGAATAATTTAGCAATGCCTGTTGAGAAAGCGGAATTGTCCGGCATCATGTTGTATTATAACATGGGCCTGGAATGCTGGAAGAGCTTGCTTGCCACGTTCGCATGGTGCATGGCGGCAGTGCTTACTGGCCCCGAGCGCTTACACGGAATTCCTCTCTAGTGACGTTCACGTTCCTTATATTTCCAGTCAGTGCACTTGTCGGGCTTATTCTCAAACATCTCCTCAAAAAGAGCATGTAAGCTCTTGCTCCACCTGTGGCGTACATTTTGTGAGGTTTGTGTGCGGGAGTCGAAACCTTGCAATTTTTCCAAAGAAGGCATGTTACAATGCCAATAATATAATGTTACGAATAAAATAAAAACAGCCGTAATATAACCACGTTATTACAAAAATACATTTATTGAAACTTCAGAGATGTACGGACACTCTGAGAGTCTGGGAATTCTAAGGCAACACATTTTATTTAAAGCTATCAATTATCTATGCTTAACGTTAGGTGTATTGTGAATATTTCAACTGTTGTTGCGATGTCTATGTTCACTTGGGAATATGCCTTTGGCGTGTAAGCTTCACGTCGTAACGGTGGGTATGTCGGCAGGTGGTGACTTCAACTGCAGCAAGCCCCTGCCTTCTTGATCGTCGTGCAGTGCTGGCTGTTTGCTCATACCTTCTGAGGCGTAGTTGCGTGCACGACCAGGATTCACCGCGTTTGCTAATGCATATGTGTCTGTTTTCACCGCAGTCTAGACAAGACCGACAGAAGAAAGCTGAAACGTGTCCAGTACTGCGATTATCGTCTCACAATACCGTCGCCTTATTTCTTTTCCTAGAGCGCCATGTGTTCTCACTGTTACTATGAGTGACAGGACAGCACAATTGCCCTTCATAGCCGAACTTATACGCCATGAGCGTAGACGCACCTTGACAATTCTTAGTCAGCATGACTTAAACTGGTTCTGCAGGCCCAAGCAGATGTGTCAAACACAGGTTATGAATTTGAAGACAAATTTATTCATTTGGAACAGCCTAATTCTCCTAGAGCCAGGGAATCCTGTGCTGGTGTGTGGTATGCGTTCTCCACTCGCATCCTTTGGTCGGCGGGTTCGAATCGCAGACCGACATTTAACCGATATACTTTCGCTTTATACTCATGCGTTTAGCGCTCCGGGGTTTTTTCAGGAATTATGCCTCAGTCATGTCGAGGCTCCAGTTCCACAGAATAGAGCATTTAATAGCTTTCTCATCCACAATAATCACTACCATGCATCACACAAGCATGGGGGACCCATCCTCAAAATAATCCTGCTATTTCTTTCCGGGAGAAGTACACCTTTTAAAAGCTAGGAATTATGGCTTGCCGAACAAGACCCTGTGTTTGAATCTCTAACTTTATACAGGGACAGGACTGCTTTGTTTAGTGGTGCATTAGAGATGAGCATACAAGATCACACGCCCACACAATTCCAGATGGGTTAGATACTAGGAAACGCTTTCAACCCTAAAAATACTTCATGCATGCTTATACCCGTGCCACACGTACACAAAAATGACATTAAGTGTTTAAGGCCTTAAGATAACAAATGACATTAATTGTGCGGGCCGTGCTACACGCGAAAACGCAAAGGCATTAAATGTGTTAGGCATGATGGTGATCATGACCAAAAAGAGAAATTGACTCATATTTTAGAAGTCTTTAATGTAGAGAAAAACGCCTTAGAAGCGCTAAAACTGCTTTTTGCGAAAGAAAATTTCATGAGAAATAGTGTTTTCTAAAAATGGTGGGAGCCGTTTCTAAAAGTGGCTTCAGCATGCCGTCGCCGGCCAGCGGTAGCCAAATCCGAAAATTTAACACGAAGAGCACGGTGTAGGAAGGAGAGGTGACTGATCGCCTCGGAGGCGCAGCAGAGCAGCTCCATGGAGAACTTGTTCGGGTTCGCCTTCTTTCTACCAGAGGGCGCTGGGAGTATCGGGGCCATGCGAGCCGCAAACGGTGCGTGCTAGGGCGGCTCCGGTCTTTTCGGTACATGACGTTTCGGTACGGGGCGTTTCGGTACGGTCTTTTCGGTGCACGAACTTTTCGGGACACGGTCGTTTCGGGACACGGACGTTTCGGGACACGGACCTTTCGGGATACGTACGGGTGTTTCGGCACAAAGACGAATTTCGGCAAGCGCTTAGGCGGAGCGCGTTGTTTACGGGGTGGTTGCAAGCACGCAATTCGTACCTATTTATTACAGATGTTCTTGTTCGCGATTCTGCGTTATTTTAGGCAAGGCGATGGTTTTGTAGCCTTGCTAGAAAAAAAAACATTGTTTATGTATTAAATATTGGCTGAGATATTTGTAGCACTTAAACAACATAATTGTTCATTATTTTGTTTTTTAGTGACTTATTATCACCAATATCTGATTATCTTATGTAACAAATCAGTGAAAGTATCATTGTGTTTTTCACTCGTTTTTGATGACTTCTTATCCCCTGTTTTTTCTTCAAAAATCAGTGAGATCAGAAATTTTTTTATCACTTTGCGGAGTCCCTGCGACAACGGCTGCGTAAATGAGTGCCACCGCACGGGGAAAGGAACCTGTGATTTTATAAAGTAATGACGAAGACGTTGCAATTTCTTGGTATTTGTGTTTGTGTGCGTTGCTTTCTTCTGATAACGCAAGTATAGCAATGCATTATGGAAGGCACGTAAGCAACGCACACAAACACAGAATAGCTAGAAATTGCAACGTCTTCGTCATTACTTTATAAAATCACAGGTTCCTTTCCCCGTGCGGTGGCACTCATTTACGCAGCCGTTATCGCAGGGACCCCGCAAAGTGATAAAAAAATTTCTATATCTCTGCACGCTTCCGTCCCGATTTATTCGTATAGTTAGCAAAGACTGCGGCGGGTTTATTGTGTTTATGAATCAAAAGTTGGAAAATTTGGAAGCGCCCTAAACAGAGTTTGGTGTTTGATGGGCACAAGCGTCCTAAATAGAGTTTGCTGTTTGATGGTGTGTGATTTCCTCAATATTTCTTGTTGGGGACATTTTGTGTAAAACAGTGCAATAGACATGTATATGTTCGAAAAAGCTTATTAAGCTTGTAAAAACACGTTGCAAAAAGTAACAACGCAAAACTAAAATAGATATTTGATTCATGTGTGCCCGAGTTCAGCGAAATTCAAATTGCCTTCGTATGCCGTAGTCACCGTGACCGTAGTGGATAGCACTGGTGCACCGCAACATTTTTTTGCCCATACTGCTGTTTAAATTACTCGCAGAGGTGGCTGCGTCTTCGCAAAGAAGTGTTGAAGCTACGGTCGCTGTCGCGCCCCAAATAGCGTGCATGCGCTTCGGCCTTAAAATTCACATACTAACCCGAGACGTCCCTAAGAACCTCTGTTCTTTCGAAAGGGTATTTTCGTTTGAAGCGACCATAAATTCATGCCACTGAAATCCAAGCGCGCGTTCTATACGGCGCAGTACGAGGCGCGTTTCCATGCCCGTGGCTACCGAAAACCCGCAGTGCATGGCCCTCGTTCGAGTAGCGCCACCTACGAGCGCATACGTCCGCGCCGAACCAAGTTTCGCCGCGCTCGCCCGCCGCGTTGAGTCACCTCTCCTTCCTACACCGTGACGAAGAGTAACGCGATGGTCTTACTTTTGCCTCTTTTCTAGTCCTTTTCCTCTCGAACTTCATCTTCTTCAAAACTTCGCTACCAATTGTGCACAAAAAATCGTCATATTTTGAAGTTTAGCTACATTTCCGCGTCAACACTCTGGTGCTGAGAGTTTCGTTGGCTTCATTTGGTGCTCATCGCGTTCGAGAGTAGGCAGATTTAAGGTGTTCGCGAAGGTAAATGAGTTGTGCAGAACTCCTTAAACCAAATGACATTAAAGCGAATGGCATAGATTTTTGTGTGTAGCAGCGAATTAATGGCATTAAAAGTTAAGGCATTAAGCACTTAATGTCATTTTTCGTGTACGTGTGGCACGGGTATTAGGCATAACTTATAAAACAATTCGCGCCAAAGCTACACTTGGCCTTTAAGGCATGCATTAGGGGAGGGCACCGCAATCATTTTAGATGCGACTGCATCTCATTCACTCGCCTTGTCCCTGCATCCGGCGTCGGCGTTGTTGTCGGCGTCCTGCCCCTCCCCCATTCTCCTCGCCGCGTGAGCTGCGCTCTCCGCCGCTCACCCCCTCTCCTCTCCGATAGCGAACACTCTCTCGCGAGAGGCATTGGATTGGATTCGATTGGATTGGCTTGGATTGGCTTGACTTGACTTGACTTGACTTGACTTGACTTGGCTGGCTTGGCTTGGCTTGGCTGGATTGGCTTGGATTGGATTAGAATGGATTTGGATTGGATTGGATTAAAGTGGATTGTGTTGGATTGTGTTGCGTCATAGCCGCGGCAGGCCCACTGGCGCCGGCGCGTCCCCTCACCGTTATGCCCGCTATAAAACGCGGTGCCTGCGCCACTCCGCTCCATCGTTCCAGCGCCGTTCCTCCGCTGTCCAACGCTGTGCAACGTGAAACCCCGATGCGTCGCATCTACACAGGGGTTCACGCGAGGGGAGGTGGGAGTTTTTTTTTACTATCTGGAGCTCTCTAACGAGCGTCGAAATCGCAACACAAGAGACCTTTGGTTTCGAATCCATCTAGGTTTTATTTAACATTGTGAGTTTTGGAAAACATTTGTCTGCTGCCTTAAAAACTGATCTTAAAACAAATTGGCTTGATAAATTATGTATTATCAAGGCTGGAGCTTTGCACGAAAAATGTCCTACTGCAAAAAACTTCCTGCATCCAGCACCTGTGTTGTTTCAGAACAACATTATGAATTTGGTGATGAATTCATAGACTTCTTTCTACTTTCGCTAGTGGGCACATAGTTACACTACAGTAATATCCGGTGCATCGAGCGCTCTAGCAAACAATCGCCCCGAGTGTGAGAAGCAGCGGAGCTCTTGAGCCGACAGCTACGCGGTCATCCGCGAAGCGCTTTCAGTTGCTGTAGACCCCTACTCTAGCGGGAATATGTAGGTACGCCTGAATGCCCATGCTGTATGAATTTAAACCACTTTTAGTTTCTTCAAAAACGCCTTAGGAATCGTGTATTGGTCCCAGGGGGTAGCGACAAGATGAGGAGTTCCAGCGACCTACAGTGTTCTTCTTGTCATGGCCCGAACTTCATTCAACAAGTCGGGGAAGAGCATCGCCGCCTCCCACTGTTCTGAATTAACAATTGCAGACCGCTAGGACGGGGATTCTTGTGGCAGCCATTCAGCTAAATTAGCTCGTTCATCTTTCACATACAGAGAATTTGGCTGCACAAGCAAAGGCCGTTGAGCAGCAAATCCTAATTAAAACTCTATAAAAGTTATTCCGTGTTGCCTCGAGGCGGGTGTGCTTAATTTGGCCGAATTGTTTTACATGGCGGAATGTATAAAAGGGTCTGTTGGTGGTAGTGCCAAAACCCATAACGCTGTATCTTTATACATTCCCTGGTCGACCTGTCGAAAAAGTCACCCACTATGGGATGGACCGAACCTCAAGAATACTTGTAGCCGGCCTCCTTCCCGAATTGAAGAAATGCGGAGAAACCTCAACCACATGGACCTGGCAGGTTTTATTAATTTGTGACATAACTCGTAGTGCTCGGGTGTGACTTTGCTTATTTGCCCATTTTGTAATCGCAGATTTCGAATTGTTACGTACGCACTGGGGACTCGTAGAAGTTATTGCAAGAGCAATGGCCGCTCTTTGGCCTCGAGAGAATGCCGGCTTGGATGATGAAGCTGCTCGTGATCTTGTAAGCCTAATTTTCTTAAACGAAAGAAACACTACGTGTTACCTGAGAAAACGCAACTAGTACTAAAAAAGCGATCTCGACTTCCATTCCATGTGCCAAACAAGGTATTGTGCTGGGTGTTTAGCTGCAATTCAAAGTTCGCAGCAATAATCAAGTGATTTCGAAGGGCAGGATGACATTATATGCGAGTAGAAAAAAAAAACTAAAGAGAGCAGAAAAGACACAGTTTGGCTGAAGTTAACAGAAAGGAAGGGGACTTGTAGCGGGCATGGAATGCCTATGGCGACGTGTATCTGGGATCAGATGCAAACAGGGCGAGGAAAGCAAGGCAGGCCAGAAAACTCGGTGAAGTATTGATAGAATGGAAAATCCAGGCCACAGCATAAATTTGACCAATTCTGGATAAACGAGGTTATAAGTGTATGGCAGGGCTCTTCTCCTTCGAAGAACACAAATAGGCTGACGATAATGATGAGTAAGCCGCCACTGGTGGGCTGGAATCAAGGAAGCGCCTTCCCATAGCCCTCTCGCACCGCTGCGCAAACTTGGAGCTCATGGTCATCAAGTGATTGTCTTTAACAATATGTTTTAGAAAACTTTTAAACTATAGCCAAACACGAGCGAGCACGACGTCATGCTTTTTTCGGCACAAAACGTTGCCTCAAAAGAACGCGAAATGGTTTTTTTTTTTTTTCAAATTATATTGTGCCTGCATTTCGCAGTTTAGCATATAGTATGCTTTTTAATATGCATCAGAACTAAATATCCCTAGTTTATTTTGAATCCATGAAGAAAAGAACCCAAGCAGTGTGTTGAAGACTCAAGAATAATTACAGTGACCGCCACGCTCGATTTATGGGTGGTAGGTGGCCATCCCTCTGATTAAATGCGAATTATCTTCGGTTTGCTGTAAACATGGGCAGTCAGTTTGCTGTGAGTGGCAATGAATACGGATTGGTTATTGGATATGATCTCCTTTAAAGGGAACTTGGACCTTGCGCGAGTGTCATCATTGTAGGCATCGGCACCTAAAAAAGCAGCAGGGGTTCACGGAATGTCCTTTTTACAATGCATTTTATAGCAAAAAAATGCGGCAAATGTTGCGTAGAAAGCCCTGAACATAGCCAAATCGCGCACCTCCTTCCGCTGTCAGGTAGAAATTCAGTATGCTTATAACCGTCTTCGGGGTTTCTAAGGAGGGCCGTGGTTTCCCTGTATGTCACTCACCTCAATTGCTCCGCTGTCACTTTTTTTGTCGTTTTGCACGGTGGGGGTTGGAGCGACATTGCGTTTTTGCATAACTCGACTATTTCTGTGTACACCTAGCACTATTTACAGGCTCCTTTCAACACTCCCGCTATTCTCTTGAGGAACTGCTGAAGGGAGCCTCTGTCTCGTCTCCGAGGAATAGACGGTTAACTGCAGGTTGTAAGGTTAGCAAATCGGATTAGGTGCTAGTGAGGTCAAACCATTTTTTGAAAGTCATGTGACTCTTTTTTTTTGTCGCCGACGGACCTACATTTTGAAACATTCGTTTCTCCAAAGCAAGAAACTTTGGAATTTTCACGGGTTCCCTCTCCTCCATTCTCACTCCAACGACCCCAATTACAATACTACCCGTCGCGCATGCCTTCATCCAATTCCCTGTGGCCCAAAGTACAAACCTACCATCTTCCCATCGCTGGTCTCACCATCTACACAGCGCCATCCGGTGCTGCCTCAAGCCCGGCACGTTGCAATTTTATAAGTCCTCCCATAATTTTTCTCATCACCTTCGATACATCATGAGGAGTTACAATTGCCCCCTCGCAAACTAGTAACTCACCGAACACTCCATTCACCTTATGTTTTAGCTCTTCCTTTTTCTCCTCTCTTTCGAAAGCCCTCTTTCCTTAGGCCCTTTATTCCGTTCACCCCATCTCTGCAGAGTAGCGTGTACGGTGAATACATGCCAGCAGACCTCTCTGCTTCTAATTCTAATAATAAGCTTTCTCTCTACGTCACCGGCCTCACCTTCAATATCCCCCCGGCCGACACCCCGGCGCAAATAATGGAGAGTGTGTGCAACTATAAGCCTGACCCCCAAATACTAGACGCCAAGCGTCTAAACACTTCGAACATCGCTCAAATTCTCTTCCATGGCACTCGGGTTCCTTTGTGGATATGCTACCATCCACCACCTACCGCTGCACACCCTTTCGCCGCAAAAGAAGGCCTGCATTGACATGCTGGCGGACAGTGCATCGCCAAGATGTGTGTCCGAACGCCAAACAACCCACGCTGCCCCAGAAGAACGCCCCAAAGACCGCTCCTGCTCTCCCAAGTGCATTTTATGTGAGGGCCCACATCTCAGCGGCAAAGCTGAGTGCCCCCGCCGCTATCAACCTTGACGTCAGCCTCCTACGTATGACCAAGCCGCCTCCGGCAGACTTACCCCATCGGATTGCACTGGCACCCCGTCTACTGGTATTTCTGCCCTGCCAACCCGCCAGTCGCAGTTGAAACGTCCACCTGACGGCAACAACCAAGCGAAGACGAAATCGCAAGCCGTCAATTAGGCGACCAATTTGCCACACCATGCGCAGGTGAGCACCCAGCGTTCCTCGCCCGGTGGGGCTCCGTCTCGATCCTTCTTTCCACCCCTTCCCAAGACCCTTTGTTAGAACTAATGAAGGAGCTTCGGGCTTTCCGCGCAGAGGTCGCAACCTTGCGTCAAGAAAATGCTGCCCTTACGTGGGAGATAGCTCCAGCTTGTAAACCTTCCCCCCTCCCATAACCATAACCAACCGCCTGATGCGTCCGAAACGGCCGGTACTCCCCCAACACCTCAGACAGTTGAAAACTCCGACTCGCCCCCCCCCCCCTAAGCGCATAGCGGTCTCTATCAATGACTCACTATGTGCGGTCGCATGGGATGAGAAATTAGGTATTCTAGAACGTTCCCTTGCTAGTCAGAGGGAGGAATACTTGCACCTACATAAAACCCTAGCTCTTTAGCCAACCAGACGGTAGTGCAATCCACTTTGGAAACGATCAGAAATAACCTTCGGCATTTCTACGGAGCCCTGGACACCGCACAGAATGTCCTCCTTCCGTGTAAAGATGGCAACGACGAATAGGCATGGCAACCCCCTTGTCACGTGGCAGCGAAATTGCCGCGGTTTCTTCCGTAAGCGCCAAAATCTTCAACAACTAATTTCTGCTGAACCCTTACCCGCAGCTGTTATTGCCCTGCAAGAGCCTGGAACGGAGGTCAAGCTCACTGGGTATCAAGCTTTCCATACTCCTGGTAATAACTCAATGGCGGTTTTGGTACAGCGTAACATTCCCGCTGAGCACCACACATTTGCCGATATTGCAATACCACATGACTACATTACCCTGTATCCACCAAAACGCTATGCCTCTTGCGTTCATGTACTTTACGTTTATAGTGGCCCAAGAGCTTCTAATCATACCTTTAGCACCCTTCTGACTCGGGCCACAAAAGCGGCAACTAGCCACCTCTTCTTAAACTTGGCGACTTTACGCTCCTCACACAGCCAGGGGCTACAACCGCCTCACTAAAAAAGCCGCTTACTTTGGGAAGCAATTCAACTCGACGTTTACCAGTAGAATCTTACCCCTCTATTCCTACCAGAATAGGCAACAGTGTACAGGCAGATACCTCTCTTCACCTCACACTTTCTTTGCGCGTTACTGGAATGAAATGGCACTGTACTTTCCGGAACCTAGGAAGCGATCAATTCCATATTCAGTCCACTTTGCGACTACAGTCGTCATTTACTCCAAAACTGCGGCAGACTCACATCACAAATTGCCCAGCCTTTCGGCTCTCGTGTCAAGAACAGGCCAATGACCCTCCGGTTCAGGATTGGCTTAAACACCTAGTCTAGATTACGTAGGCCCACGATTCGTTCCTAGACCCCGACATTCCTTTGGAAACTGTTGACACTCGCCTTCACCATCTTTGGGCAACGTACCAGGGCCTTCAGAAGCGCTGGCGCCGTCAAAAGCACAATCGTCGTCTTCGACTGCGCATTGCTCATCTCCGCACCACTTTTGAGAAATATGCGGCTGAACTGGCTCGAGCGCCATGGAGTCAGTTCTCCGACAGCATGCGTGACAACCTTAGCATGCGGCGCACTTGGGCGATTCTTGGCCACATGATTTATTCTTCTCATTCGAATCAACCAGCCGCCATCGTCTTACCACCCTCTTACATAACTTTCCGGGTACAAGCGATCAGCTTCTCGTCCATCTCAGGGAGGTTTACCGTGCCCATGGCCCGTAGGAGCACCTTTCAGCATACACCGGCCAGCCCAATGAGACAATCAATCGTACCATCTACACAGCTGAGGTCCGCCCAGCCCTTCTTAAAATTCACCCAAACTCAGCGCCAGGAGAGGATGGAACAACCAACAAGCTCCTTAGAAATTTAGACGATCGGTACATAGAGGTACTAACAAAATATTATAACAGTCACTAGGAGTTCTCGGATACTCCCACCCGAATGGAAGCATGCTAAAGTCTCTTTCATTCCCAAGCCGGGTAAACCGCTCGCTCTTGAACAGCTTAGGCGCATTTCCCTTACATCGTGTGCAGGTAAGGTCCTCGAGCAAATCGTACATGCCCGTTTGACCTAATATTTGGAGAGTAAGCAATATAGTAAGAGCACCTGGACAATGAGAAATACTGTGGTCCTGATGGAATTAACAATGCTTTTTTGGTTAGATATTGTGTTTGGACGAGCCGGTACTTAACTGTAATTTTTAATAAATCTTTATCTACTCGACTGTCCCGTTATATGGAAATTGGCAAAAATATTTCCTATGTTTAACTCCGGCCACAAGCAGTCACAATTGAACTATCGTCCGATTTCATTCGTATCTATCATGTAAACTTCTCTCACATATAATCTTCAGTCATATTATAGAGTTTCTTGAATGCAATAACATTTTGTGTAACGTCCAGCATGGTTTTCGTCGCGGCTTTAGTACAATAACTCAGCTTGTTGAATTTTCCCATGACGTTGCCCACGCCTTGAAGAAGAAAATCAAATTGACGCAATTTTTTACAGACTTATCTCAGGCTTTTGACACCGTTACCCACTCAAAACTTCTTCCTAAGCTTCGCGTTATACTTAACAACTCGGCCTTAGTTGATTGGATTGCTAGCTTTTTACATGATCGTTCTCAGTATGTTTCGTTTAACTCCACAAATTCGTCGGTAGTGCATGTGTCATCCGGAGTTCTCCTGGGTTCGGTCCTGGGGCCACTTTTGTTCTTATTGTATATAAATGATCTGCCTAATTATATATACGCCAACATCCGCCTCTATGCTGACGATTGCGTGTTGTACAATGTAATTAACACGAATGATGATCATATTTTACTAAATGATTCTTTTGCTCAATTTTGCAGGTGGTGCCAGACATGGCAAATGAATATTAACTTTACAAAAACCGTCACTTTATTTTTCAGTACACGCAGTTCCGTTTCTTTGTTTAATTATTCTTTCAACGGCTCTTCCCTACAGAAGGTGAACGAATATAAGTACCTAGGCGTCATCTTCGCACCCACCTTGTCTTGGTCAAGGCACATAATTATACATGTAACAAAGCTATAAAAAAGTTAGGTTACGTAAACCGTACATTGCGGGAAGCTCCACTCGAAACGAAATTGCTAACATATAAAACGCTTATCCGACCCGTCTTAGAATACGCCTGCACCGTCTAGCACCCTTATAAAGTATCTGAAATTTCCTTTCGCTACAGAATCCTCTCTTGCCATCCCTAGCAATATCCATTCTATTCGGCCCATTCCCCGTAACATGCACCCGACGCACAATCGAGCCCCCCGAAAGCAGCGTGCGCGGGCCCTTACGAAACGATACCGTGTATATCCGGCGACTGTTTATGTTGACGCGGCTAGCTACACGCACCACGACGCCTGCGCGGTCGCAATCATCAATGGTTCCAGCAGTCCTTATCGTACCACTCTCACCCTTCGCACTTCTTCCCCCGCGATTGCGGAAGAGGCGGCTATTGCTCTTGCATTAACGCTACGGCATTCCCCTGCGATCCTAGTCTTCGATTCGAAGACTGCCATTAAAAATTTCGCCCGGGGCCGCATTTCCCCCCCCTGGCACTCAAATGCTCTTCAAAATCCCCTGACTCCCTCACCGAACTGGTGTGGACCCGAGCCCACACGGGTTGCGGGAGGGAACGAGGCAGCACACAGCCGCTCAAGAGCTCACCTTCCGAGCAGGTCTTAGCCTTCATTTCTTCCATCGAGCTCTGTCATCTCGAGATCGGCTATTTTCATTTCTTGAGATTGCGTTTAATTACCGCCTTTCCCGCCGTCTACTGCCCCCTGCACACCCGGGGTTCTCTCTCACGCCTAAGAACGCCCATGGCGCTTAGTGCAAACGTACAGCCTTCATTGCCTTTCCTGCCTGCAATGCATGTACCCCGGTCTGTACGCTTCACCTCACTGCCCCGCTTGTCGGGTGGTCCAAATCATGGATCACCTCCTCTGGCAACGCCCCCACATCCCATTCCCTCCATATTGAGACGGTAAGCACTGGGTGAGGGCGTTGGGCAGCTCGGATTCGGCGATGCAAGAAGCCACCATCGCTCGGGCTGCCAAAGTCACCGGGGACCTTCCTCCCTCCGTTACCACCCCTCCACCGAATTAGCCCTTGCGGCAATTAAAGTTTTATCTCTTTTTCTCTTCCTCTTTCGCAACCTGGATAACATGTAAATACACAACCCCATTCCCCCTACCCCAACACACGAGCCTTATGTGGCCGAGCGGACCAGCTTGCCGCTCGATATTTTGCAAGCTCTGGACAACCGTGCCCGGACATCATGGACTCGCGTTACCCTTGACGCGGCTCATCAAATAGAAGGCTCTGTGAACAAATAAGCCAGCTGCGTACCTTTGTTTTCATTCAATAGAACACTTATCTCTCTCTGTTTATCGTAGATTCTCCCCGTTTTTTGTTAAACTAGTTCTCAGTTTAGGTAAGCGCCTCGTCGTATCGCATAGAATTTGCGGGATTGTACGTATGAAACATCACACTCTTGGATATGAGCGGAGCCCAGAGTGAGGAGGGGCCGCAATAGGCCACTGTCTGAAAATGTTGCTGGGGCCCTTTGCTGGGGCCCTTTGCTGTATTCCGAAAGCTATACAACTTTCCCGAAACTTTTGAGACAGCGGGGGTGACTAGGATGCCTATCCGAAGCTTTTCCCTACCGTTACAGTTTTTGATGTGCTGCGGCTACTGCAGCCGTGCCGTTTTCTTTTCGGGGATTGCAAGAGCAACCAATCGGACTGCGGCGACACTGCCACGCCAACAGAGGAATAGATAACTTGTGCCAGGTCAGCATAAAGATAATATTAGTAAAATTTCGAACGCTAGCATATTAGTTCCTTTGATACCCGTGGAATTTTCTGGCATATTTCAAAAAATTCCGAAACAGAATTTATTGACAGTATTTATAATACGAATAGTTTTACATGGGAACTTTGCTACGCTCACTGTAACAGTGAGGGGATGTATAGAATCGGGTGTCGTCTATGTGGGTACGTACCGCCACTCGGTATCGCATTTGCCGAGCTATTGGGTAATATATTTTTTGCAAGAAGACTCAGATTTTACGTACGTATCAAGGTTACTGGCACGGGAGATATGTACGTATACTTTCCGAAGAACATAAAACTTTTTTCGTAGCGTACATGCTTTATTGTTGGATTCGTAGTCTTAATTGGTAGTAGTACAAAAGTTCTTTATTGGGAAAGGGAAGGCCGGTTGGCGAGAGGAGGGAAACGAAAATAGCAGGGAAGGAAGAACAGACATTTATAGAATCTTCAACGGTAATTTAAGCAGCTTCCAATGAAGGATCTAATGGTCCTGTTCGAGTTACTGAGTGGAGTGTAGAACCTGGCTAATACTACTCGCGCTAGACTGTTCTCAATGGCAAAATGGCCTATTGCGGCGTGGAATTGGGGGTCATGGTACAGGGAATCATTTGGTGAAGAACCATGGGGGAATGTACCTTCGAAGATATAGCGGCCATCTGCAAATGCAGCTTAGTTCCTGGATAAATGATGTAGTTACACGATAACGATCACTGAACTAGGAGGGAAGCGTGCAGGTGATCACTTCCCGGGGTGAATCCTATCGCTAATATGGGGGGGGGGGGGGGTGACAAGAGCATTGGCAAGAGTCTTGTTAATAAAAATTTCGCCCGGGCATGGTTGAGCAGGAAGGCCATTTTACGAAGGCGAAACACCGTATTTTAAGTACAAGACGTCGCACGAGTGGTCATTTAAGAAACAAAAAGGCATTTTGACCATTTGAAAGTTGAATTTTTTGTAATATTCATGTTGAATAAAAATCTTGCGCCTTTATTCAGAGACGCAATATCATTTCAAAAACCATGGCTCATTTTAAATACAGGAGTAACAAAATATACGGAGAAATTCAAGTACGTGTTAGTTCGATTGAATTTCTATTACTACCCGCCAAGCGTACAATGAGGCCCCAAGTAAACACCACGAGAAATTTTCTTTTAAGCTTGAGTCGACATTTTTATGGATCGTATGTGCCCACTGTGTTGCAAACTTTCGAGCAAAGTATTACAAGCATGCCTTTGGATGTGCACTTTTAAAAAGGCAACATTTAAATAATTTTAATTTTACCGTATTTTTCGCACAACGAAAGTCAGTTAACTCCATGCGATCACACAATTGACGTGCAGATAAGCATTAAATTGTTCATCGTGACTGTACAAACTTGGGAGAATTTGGTTTTGTGCTCCCGTAGTGCGGCAGCAGTTCTCCGCACTCTTCGGTGACTTAGCTTCTTTGAGTAATGGGGACTCAGGCTTCAGAGACCTTGCCCTGGGCTTGTCACTGCAGTGGTCTAGGGGACCGGATGCGAGTTTTAGTGGACTTCTTTCTCGGAGATAGCGAAGCCTTATCATTTCCTTCTTCTGCTTCTCGCTCATTACTTCCGGGGATGCCGCTCGTTTCGTTTTCTCTTTCTTGAAGAAGACGAGTTCCGGCAGCCACTGGACACCAACCGCTGTCAGTAGCGCAAGCAAGGCAAAGGCCATGTGGGCCAGCATAGTCGTTGTTCTGCCCGGGTTCAGTCGCATTCAGGGTTGCTAGCAGCCCTCCCAACCTGCCGATAAAGGCTGAAAAGAAAAAGCCCTTTGCTCGGGCCGCAGCGGGGAAGGCTTCCGCAGTGTAGCAATAGTTGACCGTCACGCCCGAGTGCGTGGCTAGCTGAGCGAGCCTTGTCAAGTGGGAAACGACCCTGGGATAGCCTACAAAATTCAACACGACAAAGAGAGCCCAAAAAACACACAACAGGATGAGGCTCAGCCAAAGGGCATGACGGTAGCCATTCCGCCGCATGTACCAACAAATGGCGCTGTAAAACAATGTCTCAAGCACGACATAGGTGGCTTCCTCAAACCATGGTTTTGTACTAGTCGGCATAAATAAAACTTATAAGGCCAGCGTCAATGTAAACCAGGCCAGGGCTGCCCGAGAGGGGGCTTCCACTGCTAAAAGCCAGGATCGTGCACATGTTTTTGACGATGAAGCCGGCGTAGAAGCAGCCTCTTCGCCCGCCTTTATCTGGGCTTTCAGTGCTCTGAACGTCACTTTGGCCCTCGCCAGGTTGGTGCCATTCATCCTGGCCGTTCTCAGAATATTCTGTTCAGCTTGTTGAGTCATCCCCGAAGCAAGCAGCCAAATAGGAGACTCCTGAATCAGCGAACTCAACACGGCCAGTAAAACAGTGGGCGCCACAAGGAATATCTGGGCCAAATACCAGGAAGGTTGCAGCCATGATACGACGTGGACGGCGGGCGGCCATTAGGGTAAGTCCGACGGCTGAGCTGACGAAGGCGAGGATGGCACGGTGCTCGTTGTCAGTCACCTCATAGAGCAAGATGAACAGCAGGGCAAAGGCCGCATAGGAAGTGGCCGAGATAAGAAGTCGTGCTATCAAAACATGAAGAACGAATTGGCTGCAGCTAGATACCATGCTCGCGAACGAGAAGACCCATAGCCAGCGTTACGATGACGGGCCTCCTGCCAAAGCGGTCAGCCAGCGCTCCGGCGACTGGTGCGGAGAAACTGGGCCGACCATGTAGAGGAAAAAGGAAAACTGGTAGAGCCATTGACGGTCGCACACCAGGTTCCACATGCTGACTATACTGTCGGGGTAGCCTTTGTCGTCATAGTCCCATTCGCGGCAGGGCACTTCATGACGTTCTGTTCCTTCACCCTGCGTTAGACATAGAAAAAGCCTTGAGTTTAGAATTCTTGAATTTCCCGCGCAACAAAGAAGGACAAAAGCAAGACGGGACACACAAGCACTGAAGTCTGAACTAAATTTATTGCTGTTGCGGCTGGTATACAAATACAGTAGATGTCATGGCAACCAAACCGTGAAGCTGAAACGCCGTATGAACACCTAATGATACTATCATGACAGCACTGACAGCATTCGCTTAGAAATCGACATATTGGCGTATTTCTTGGCCTATAAGTCTACAGAAGGAACGCTAACACAGTTTTATTCTTTATTTTAGATAACACTAGATCAAAATAAGGTACAACGCACCACACAGATTATGGAATGATTTATGCAGATTACTGCACGACCCTGGCCCTCACCGTAGGACGCCGATCATCAAGCGGTAAAAATGACCTCCGATGACAACGGTAACATTTCCGCGCCGTTGCTGCGTTCTTGGCCTGTACAGTTAAACCGCGGCTCCCAGTGGCGGCTGCAGACAAGACGCGACACAGACCCTGCACCCGCCTAGGCCTTGTATACGAAGGTAGATTACTTTGACACCGGCAGATCCCTTTTTTTTCCTCAAATACCGCACACATACCACCTGTAACAATATCCTTGTCTATTACATCCAGGGAGTTTTAGAATTTCAAAACTCGGTATACTACTCCAACAGACACGTTGGCTACCGACCCGCCAGGAGCATGTGACTCAAATTCGAACCGCCAAATAAGTTTTTCCCGCCATCGTAGTTGGCCCGACTATGGAATCGGCGTAACCCTGCTTCAAGTCTCGCCATATTTGCTGTTGTCATTTATCTTCCGCGAAGGTTAATGCGCAACACTGGGGCGGGCAACACGGAGCTGCGGCAGCCGAGCCACGAGCTTTGCCTGACTTCACAGTTCAAGGTTTAACGTCGTGAACTCGTGCCCACACCCCAACATACTTTAAGTATGATGTTGCTTGTCTTGTGGTAAGGCTGCATTTGAAGGTTTCCTAATGTTAGGCGTCATATTGGCTTGAATGCCTTTTTGTTAAATCTAGTGCGTTTATGGCAGGCGTCATCTACCGACCTCCGTCTGGGTCCCTCCCGGAGTTTTTTGAATTCCTTTAGTCCTTGTTAGATTATCTGGCATCCGTAAATAGTCATGTGGTGATTTTGGGTGACTTTAATATTGACCTCTTGCATCCGTGTGAATCTGTTAACGAGTTCTTTGATATTGTGACATCTAACGGTTTCTCAAACCTAATTGACGCACCTACTCGTATCACAGGCACGAGTGAAACACTTATTGACTTATGCCTAACAAATGTAAATACAGATGAATTGAAGTCAGGTGTTCTTACGAGTGATAATAGTGATCATCTATCCATTTTTTGTCTTATTCCAAAACTGAACTCGTACGCTTGTAATACAAATGAAACGCCTGTTACTTTTAGAGTGATTACGAACGACACAATTGAGACTTTCCGAGAAATGGTGATCCACGGTTGATTGGTGCGGGTTTTGCAAACTAGAAAATTGTAATTTACTATACGATTCCTTTTTGAGCAAAATAACGGAAATTTACGATTGCGCATTCCCAACGGCTACAATAAAGAAATGCAAGAAGGCGAGAAAACCATGGATAACCCGCGAGCTTTTACAAAAAATAAAAGCTCGAAATGCGCTTTTTAACAAGTTTATTGTGAGCAGGGACCTGTGTATTTTAAAGGAATTTAAAAAAGTTAGAAATAAATTAAATGCTGATATTAAGAAATCACGAATCCGGTATTATACTGACCGATTTGCAGACGTATCCAACGATCCTCGGAGAAGTTGGCGTATTGTAAAAGATTACTAAGGAAAACACACACCAATATCCCTGTTGAAATGAAAGTAAGGGGACCAAGTTGTCACTGGAAAGGCACTTTCTAATGAATTTAACCGACACTTTTTGTCTTTTTGAGCAACTGACTCAGTTACTGCTAAACAGCCTGAGGAATATATCAACAGTAGCCTCATTAATTCTATTTTTCTTCACCCCGCAACACCAACGGAAATCGTTGGCATTATAAGTAAGCTTAAAAAATAATTGTTCCTGTGGATTTGATGGTAATTAAAGCTGCACCCATAAACGCTGTAGCGAACATTATAGCTGATGTAGTCTGTCATGTAACAAACGTTATTTATCCACTTGAATTTTCCCGGATAAAATGAAAGTGGCGAGAGTCTCTGTTTATATAAGTCAGGTGCCGTTGATTGCATTAGCAATTATAGGCCGATATGTGTACTCCCTCTTTTTCGAAAATAGTAGAAAAACTTATTAATTCTCGTATTACAAGTCACTTAAATAAATATAATCTAATATCAGCTAATCAGTATGGGTTTCAGAAAAACAAATCAACGGAGATGGCTCTGTTAAATATTAGAGAAAAACTTGTAGACAACAATAGAGAAACAGTTGTACACTCTAGGTATTTTTTTAGACTTTAGTAAAGCGTTCGATTCGATTAAACATGAAATCCTATACGCTAAGTTACCATATTACGGCATAAGAGGTCTTGCACTCGAGTTGATACGGAGTTATTTATCTTATCGGAAACAGTATGTATTACTTCATAACATGTCTTCAGATACTGAATATATAACATTTGGCGTCCCACAGGGGTCAATATTACCACCGATATTATTTATTCTATACATAAATGACATAGTTAATATCCCCCACACACCAGAAATTGTGCTTTACGCAAATGACACAAATGTCTTCTTTTCATCCCGGAACATATCATCTCTTGTTTCCTTAACAAATTCATGGCTCGAAAGCCTATCCCAATGGCTCCGTTCCAATCAGCTTCACCTGAACATTAATAAAACGAAGTATATAGTATTTTGTTCTATTAACAGAACTGTTACTCTTACTAATGTAATTACTTTTGAATCTAAGCCTTTGGAACGAGTCTCTGACCATAAGTTTCTAGGTGTAGTATTTCATAACAATCTTCGTTGGGGATGTCATATAAGTTCTATAAAACGTAACATTGCGCAACACATTGGCATGTTAAGTAAGTTTAGAGCCCTTTTGCCTACGAGAATAAAAAAGCAACTTTATTTTGCCTATGTGCACGCACGGTTACATTATTGCTTGCTTGTATGGGGAGTTGCGTCAAAATCACTCTTGGTTGGCTTGCATCGCATGCAAAAGAAGGGTCTGCGGTTCATTCATAATCTCTAAAACTATACCAATACATATACATACTTTCAACAAAATTGCATACTTGATGTTCAGTCATGTATAATCAACGACTGGCTGAAACGATTTTTCTAGAGTTCAATACTAACCCAGAGCTTTTTCTTTTAATTTCACTAACACTGAAGTGGCATATAATTTCCGTCATAAAAACTTTATAAAAGCACAAACAAGAGCTAATTATGGCACTCAAACACTTAAATGGCAAATTCCTAATCTTTTGAACAATCACCCTGTACTATTTGACATGGTTGAACACACTTCCTCGGTATACGCTTTTAAACGGAAAACCAAAATGCATTTCCTCCATGATGTGTAAGATTTTTCTTGTAGATCTGTTGACTTTGTGATTTTTTACGCTGTATTACTTTTTCTTCGCAAAAACGAAGAGTGGGCACGATAATTTTATTTCTATTACATTTTGTTACGCAAGAAAAGCGTGTAATTCTCTTCAGTTATGTCTTCTTAGTATGCTTTATTTTGGCATATGTTGCTGTTGTTACACCGGAAGTGTGCATGCTTGTTGTATGTATTTTGGCATGTATAGCTGCTTCTGCTGTCGCTTGTGCTGTCAGGTGCTAGGGGCCTAGTCAGGCGAGTATTGATGTCGTCTTTGGCGGCAGCTGCTGCACCTGGGGCGACTGCAATGCCTCAATCGCCTTTTGCCTCAGCACCTTGGCAATTTTATTGTCAGAAGTCAGAAGTTAAGAAGTTCAATCACAGGATACTAGGCCTAACGTTAAGCCTTTTTGTGTACCTTCCCGAAGTGTACTCTTTTGAAATGGTTTTGATTTGTACGGAACCTTTTTGCCGCTTGGATTACCTGACAACGTTGAAAGTCCTCCAAGCGAACGTTAGGCCTGTGCTACGGCGTGCTCTTACATACCCAGGTATTTGCATGCACGGAGGGTGGGATGTAGAATATTGGTTTACACCAGGAATGTGTGCATCTTTAGCCCGTATTTGTGCACGCGCTGCTGGTGTCAGAATTTTGGAGTTTTCACTCCGCAATTGGAATTACTCCGGATTCATTCTATCATTTCGACATGCTGCAAAGGAATGAGAATGCAATGAGAACAACGCTTGAAGTAATGATGAAGTGGTATTGAAATTAAGCGCATTTTTGTAATGGGAATGGAATGGGGATTTTCAGACGACGGGGTCCCCATGACTGGCACCTTCCGGTTACTTATTCAGTCTTTGGCAGCGACAGCAGCGCTACATTTCAAACGGAGCACAGGCGACGTAAATATGAACGCATAAGCGGCATCTTCAGTAACCAGGCATCACGGTTAGCGGGTGTGAAAGAGAACTTGGAGAGGCACAAGTGTGTCATGCGCACCTTCTTGCATGAAACACGACGCTGTACACACCACACAAGGGGAAGTCGCTATCAATCCCTTCCAGTGGAAGCTTTAGGACCATATATCTTCAGAGGTCTGAGGTTGCATTTCAGAAGCTTGTTCATACTCCAAAATCGAAACGATGTTTTTCAAGGTTTTACTTCGCTCCACTGCATCTTTTTTTCCATCCTTCTTAACGCTTTGAACTGTACAAAACAGTGTGCTATTCTGTACCGTGTCTCCAACGCATGCAGTTATGTGGGCGCGAAAAAGAACAGGGCTTTAATACACCTTTTTTTGCATCCTTGTTAACACTTTGTACTGTACAAAACAGGGAGCTATTCCTTATAGTGTCTCCAACGCATGCAGTTAGGTGGGCGCGAAAAGGACCAGGTGCTCCAACACACCTTTTTTTCCATTCTTCTTAACACTTTGTACTGTACAAAACAGTGTGCTATACCTTACAGTGTCTCCAACGCATGCACTTAAGTTGGCGCGAAGAGGAACAGGGGCTCCAATCCATCCTTTTCCATTCTTGTTAACTTTCTACTGTACAAGACAGCGCGCTATATCATACAGTGGCTCCCACGCATCATTTAAGTGGGCACGAAAAGGTACAGGGGTTTCGGAAGGTGTGTTGAAGCTATAGCAGAAGAAATATGTTCGAAGTTACTGATTTCTGGAGCAGGAGTTCTTTCATATTTTATATTTTTCCCTCTGGCTTCCCTCGGTATTTTTGTACAACGCTCTCATTACATTGACCCATCTGATGTACATACTGTATGAAACTAGTTCGTTGCGTGAGATCCACTGAATTCTCGTTTTTACCTATTTTCCAGCTGCCCACATTGTGCAACAGCCCATTTTTATTATTCCGCTTCGGTAACTAATAAAAAGTGCGAAGTCACTGGACCTACAATCATTGCACTGTGAGGAAATATTTGTAGACGTTGTGAGCAAATGTAGAACCACGAGTGGTTTCAAAACGGTTTACTGAAGCTTTCCAGGTTGCCGTAGCAGTTGCCCATGCAACAGTCACTGGGGCGTACTGCGTCCTCGCAGTGGACCTCTTGCTGCCCACGAGGATATACCTCCAGCTAATGAAGAAGAAATTTTTCCCCTTCGGCGTGAATCGTCACGTCTCGCCAGCGGCGCTGTTAGGTCGGCTCCTCGTGCTTTGGCAGGCTCTTCGAGGCATAGCTTTCTCTGTTAAACTGTCCGTGGCGCCATTGGAAGGAGGGCGTCTCCGTGGTAGGTGCCGTGTGCCCAGATCACCAGGCGGAGAAAAGCGTCCAGAAGCGGCGCGTGGGAAAGACAAACGCTGCGCTTCTCAAGCCGCGGTGTTTCACACAGAATGATGATACTGTGAAAGCTTGCAGCTAGCAATATAAAGCGTCCGCGCATGAAACATAGAACAACGAGTCTGCTTGGCGTTCTCCTCACACCATCCGTAGCCGGCACGCAACGCAGGCCGTTGGGACTTGCAAGCCGACATAATAGGCATCTCCCAGGAATACGGCTTCAACCTGTGGAGCCTTGGTCCGTCGGTTGAAGCTAGCTTGGCCCTGGGGCTCTAGAAATAGCAAACGTTGTTACTTGAAAGCCAACCTGGTAGGCATCTTCCGGGAATACGGTTTCGACCTGTGGACTCTGTCCGTCTGTGGCAGCTGGGCCCTGGAGCTCCAGCAATGGCATATAATGTTTAATTGTTAACAACGCCGATGCTCTCTGCTTGACCACCGCCCCATATAGACCATACGATAAAGAAAAATCACAACCAAGGCAGTAAACACAAAATTGTGGGTGATGGCCTTTGCGTTCCCGGCACCCTCCCGCAAGCGTAAGCACGGAGCTTCGGATGTGTTACTGAGCTTTCTAACTCCACGCTCTGCTATAGCAGTGGGAAGCTGAGATATACAATTACATTAGATATTATGTACAAGAAGGCAGAAGACACAGCTACCAAAAAGCGTTTGTTTCTAACACTTCCGGCTCTAGCAATGGCCTTGATAACGAGTGGTTTGACGGCTCTCAGCAGTAAGGACAGGAAACTTGTTCTTTGTTTGGCTGCGGTGTTTCTTTGCACGTGGCCTTTGCGCATGGGTACAAACCCGACATGATTACTGAAGCCTTAGTCGTCAGCTTGAAAATTCGGGCATTGCCATTATATATGACTTCCCAAGCACTCAATGAGAGCAACGTTTGCAGTAACACGAAGGGACGAGCTCATCACGCGTGCCTCAGTCATCGCACCAAGCCCGGAGGAAGCTTAAGAAATAGCACTTGCCGTTGCGTTTACCCAACCAAGAGCGACGAAAACAGTCACCGGCTCCCAACAATCGTATAGGAATTTCAGAAAAGGATGGGTTACTTATAAGGCAGTGAGAATCGGCACAAAAAGGTACCACCAAGCCACGATATAGAGCTAATATGGGTGCCAGCTCACTCTTCGGTGGAGGGCAATGAATTTGCCCACCAACAGGCCCGACAACTAATCAGCCGAGTAGAGGGGCAGGAACCGCAACCCATAACGAGCTACAAGGACATAGTCAGTCGCTATAAAGACGGGAGGAAGCGATATCCTAAACCGCACCATTCTATAAACAGAACGAAGCAAGTCATATTGTCACGTAGCCAAAGACCACGCAGCTGTCTTGAAGAAAAAAAACAAGTTTATTGGAGCGAACTTGTGCTCCCATAACAACTCAAAGAATATACAGGTGGCGAAATAGCAGTCAACAAAGTGACGTGCGTGGACTGGTGTCGGCCACTGGAATGCCGCGGCATCTGCACAGCGGAAAAATGTCACTCGGCGTGAGGCCTTCTGGAATAGTCGAATTGTATCCATAACACTGTAGATCAACCAAGATTATTCTAGGCTGTTCACGTTAGTTCGGAACACTCGCCCTATCAGAAGAGGTAACACATGCGGGACAGAAAGAAAGAACGGAAAACGAGCCTCCCTTGGCACACACAGCACTGATAACACAGACGGCGGAGGCGGGCTGCAAAAGCAAAACACAAATAAACAAACCCAACGCATGGTTCGCGACATTACCCCCCCTCTAAGAGTGCATCGACCCGATGCTAACGCAAGCGACAGTCCGAACAAATACAAAAATAGAAGTCCGTCATCGTGCGTAGAAAGGTTTTAAGCGAACCACGTGGACGACTTCGGGCTGCGTGCGTCGTCGTTATGTTCCGGAATCACCATCAAAGGATAACCTCGTAGGTAAGGTGGCCAACACGTTGTAGAATCCAGTAGGATCCGAAATATCGTCGTAAAAGTTTCTCACTGAGTCCACGTCGTCGGATGGGAGTCCAAACCCACACACGATCCCCTGGGCGGTACTCGGCGTCTCGGCGTTGGAGGTTGTAGCGTCTCGCATCCACCAGCTGCTGGTCCGTTGTGTGAACTCGAGTGAGCTGGCGGGCCCTCTCAGCACGCTGAAGGCATCCTTGGACGTCGGTGTTGAAGTCGTCTTCTTCCACATTTGGAAGCATGTCATCAAGCAACGTAGTCGGCCGACTTCCAAAGACAAGCTCGAACGGTGTCATCTGTGTGGTTTCCTGGATAGCCGTGTTGTACGCAAACGTGACGTACGGTAGTACTTCGTCCCAAGTCTTATGTTCCACGTCGACGTACAAAAACAGCATATCCGCGATCGTCTTGTTCAGACCCTCCGTCAGTCCGTTCGTTTGGGGGTGGTACACCGTCGTTCTTCGGTGATCTGTGTTGCTGTAGCGTAAAATTCATTGCATAAGCTCCGCAGTGAAGGCCGTTCCGCGGTCAGGGATTAGGACTTCAGGGGCTCCATGTCGCAGCACAATTTTGTTTATGAAGAACTTGACGACTTCTTGTGCAGTCCCCCTAGAAAGAGCGGCGGTCTCTGCATAGCGCGTCATGTAGTCTGTCGCTACGACAATCCACTTCTTCTGTGATCGTGACGTAGGGAACGGGCCAAGAAGGTCCTTTCCAATCTGTTGAAATGGCCTAGACGGGACGGCAACTGGTTGCAGTAGTCCGGCGGGTGTTGTCGGCGGCGTTTTTCGTTGCTGGCAGCCACGGAAACTCCGAACGTAGTGGGCGACGTCGGATGTAAGGCAGGGCCAGAAGTACTTCGCCTTGATTTTTGCAATAGTGCGAGCTGTTCCGAGATGTCTGGAAGACGGGTCGTCGTGGCACGCTTCCAAAATTTCGTCACGAAGGTCTGCGAGGATGACAAGTAGATAATTCGTTCTCGTTCCGGGGCTGAAATTCTTCACGAGGACGGCGTTTTTGAGGCTGAATGCTGGTAAGTTCCACTTTAACGCCCTAGGCACGGCGACGTTGCGTCCTTCGAGGTAGTCGATCATGACGCGCAGGTCGGGTCGGCACGCTGCTGGGCGGCTAGGTCGCTCTGTGTCACGACTCCGAAGAACGCGCTGTCTTCATCGGTGTCTTGTGGTGGTGGGTCGATGGCGGCGCGGGGCACGCAGTCGGCGTCGGAGAGTTTCCTGCCAGATTTGTAGACTATTGGGAACGTTGAACTCTTGCAGGCCCAAGCTCCACCGCCCAAGACGGCCAGAGGTGTCCTTCAAATTGGCGAGCCAACACAGCGCATGGTGGTCTGTCACAACCTTGAACGGTCTGCAATACACTTGTGTATGGGCGAATTTTTGAAATCACCCATATGATAGCCAGACACTCTTTTTCGGAGGCAGAGTAGTTTTTTTCCTCCTTCGACAAACAACGGCTTGCATAGGCGATTACCTTTTCGCAACCGCTTTGCTTTTGGACAATGACGGCACCCAAACCTATATCGCTGGCGTCCGTGTGCATTCCTGTTTCGACGTTTTCGTCGAAATGAGCGAGCACGGACAGGTTTTGCAGGCGTTGTTGCAGCTCGCAGAATACTTCTTCGGCGTTTTCCCGGGCGAAAGGGGTGCTATCTTTTGTCAGGCACGTGAGTGGCTCTGCAATGCATGCGAAGCTTGCGACGAAGCGCCGGTAGTATACGCATAGTCCGCGAAATCTTCGCACGCTCATTTTGTCTTTCGGTCTTGGGAAGTTCGCTATGGATGATTATTTTGCCAGGTCAAGCAGGACTCCCGCGGCTTTGACGACGTGTCCCAAAAACTTGAGTTCCTCGTAAGCGAAGCGGCACTTTTCGGGCTTCAGCGTTAACCCAGACGAGCGAATTGCCTCGAGTACAGACTCCAACCTTGCAAGGTGTTCATCGAAAGCCCGGGTGAATACCACAACGTCGTCAAGGTATACGAGGCAGGTGTGCCACATCAGGCCAGCTAACACAGTGTCCATAACTCTTTGAAACTGTGCGGGCGCCGTGCACAGCCCAAACGGCATCACCGTGAACTCTTATAGAACATCCGGGGTTATAACTGCAGACTCGGTCTCTCTCATCCACTTCAATTTGCCAGTATCCGGTCTTCAGATTCATCGACGAGAAGTACTTCGCGTGGCAGAGGTGGTCGAAGGCGTCGTCGATTAGTGGCAGGGAGTACACGTCCTTTTTGGTGATGTTGTTCAGTCTCCAGTAGTCAACGCAGAACCTTAAAGTGCCTGTCTTTTTTCTTCACGAGTACGATCGGCGCAGCCCACGGACTTTTCGATGGCTGTATTATGTCGTCACTGAGCATGTCGTCTACTTCAGTCCGGATGGCTTCGCGCTCGTGTGAAGAGACGCGGTACGGTGACTGTCGGGTAGAACGAGGCTCCATCTTCGGTTATTATCCGGTGCTTCGCCAGAGGTGTCTGACGTAACTTTCAGTCCGACGAAAAACACTCGCTGTAGCGATGAAGCAAAGCCAATAACATGTTCTTTTCTTCTTGCGGTAGCGCCGGATTCACGTTGAAAGGATGCGGAAACTTGAAAATATCTTCGCGTGCTCGTTCAAAGTAGGTGACTGCGATCACGTCGCTTGCTTGTTGCGTTCCTTCTAGGAACGCAATTGCAGCGCCGTTGTTTAAATGCTGGTACTACCTCGGTGAAATTGGTGACCAAAACGTGGGATGTGCGTTGCTTAAACCGCACAATGCCTTTTGCGACAGACACACCGCGGTCGAGAAGCAACCTTTGGTCCCTCTACACGATAGCGTCGACGTCAAGAGCAGCACCTTCACAGTCGACGGTGATCATCAAGCTTGCACTGGGTGGCAGGGTGACATGATCATCGGCGATCCTTACAGCTGCACGGTGTTCGGGGTTCGGTTACGGCGTCATGGAGTGATCGGAGGGAAATGTTATGGACTTGGCCTGTTGGTTAATTATTGCACCGTTAACCGCCAAAAAGTCTATTACGAGAATTGCGTCGCGGGAGCAGTTAGGCAAGGTAACGAACGCGGTAGGGTAAGTCGTGCCGTCTATGGTGACGCGGGATGTGCGCGTTCCACTTGGCGTCACGAGGTGGCCTCCTGCGTGCGTGTGTGCGGACCGTCCCATCTGGTCATAACTTTCTTCAGCTTAGAAGCAAATGGTCCGCTCGTTACTGAGTAGTCGGCTCCCATGTCTGCGAGGGCGACTACATTAAAGCCGTCGATAGACACCTTGACTTCAGATGCCGCCTTCCTCGAGTTCCGGGTGCGTCGGGGCGTCGCATCTCGGCTTGTGCGTGTTGACGGTCGGGCACTGTGCGTCGTCGGCGTCTCCTCAGCGGCAGTCTCGGTCATGTCGGGTACGCGTCGCGCCGTGTAGCTGTCGTCGTGTTCGGGAGTATCGTCAGGGTTAGGTCGGGTCGTTGGGATGAGGCAATGTCGTGAATCACTGTCTTCGGCGCGTCCGATCGTTGGAGGGTTTCAGTTTTTCGCCGTTGAGCAACTTCACCCCTTAGACGTTGCTGCTTTTAGTTTCCCCCACGTTGGCTGGGGGACCTTCCACGGGTGAAGTCAGCATTGCTACGACGACTGGTACGGGTAGAGCGACGGCGAGCGGTTGAAACGGGCTGGGCCACGGCTTGTTTGAGAGAAATACTTGTCGATCTCACGTGGTCGTTGGCCAGGGAGAGGGCGAGGTGCGTCGACGGAGAATCCTCGCAAACCTAGCCTCTTGTAAGGTCAGTGGCAGTAGATGTGGTGGGCCTCTCCGCAGTGGTAACACAGCGGCCGATTATCGGGCGTTCGCCACACCTCGGTCTTCCTTGGCGCCTGGTTTCGGGTTACAGCGGGTCGGGCGGGCGACATTGAGCGGTGGTAGGGCGGGGCCTCTTGAAGACGTGTTGGATCAGGGTGTGGTCGACGATCAGCCGCGGAGTAGGTCATAGCCTCTAGCTCGCGGGGTGCTTCACATGGCATAGAAGTTCCCGAAGCCTGCTCTACTTCTTCCCGTATCACGTCAGTCAGGGAAGCGACTTAAGGTTGTGGCATTGTCGTCGGGAAAAGTTCCCGCAGCTCCTCCCTCACCACTGCACGGATGGTGTCAGCGTAGTGAGTCGGAGTTAATAGCGCCGGCACGAATTGTCTCCGAAACCAGCGCATTAATTGGGCGGTCGTACTTCCTCGTTCGGATTTCGAGCGTCTTCTCCATCGCGGCGGCCTCAGACGTGAATTCGGACATGGTCTTGGGGCGGTTGTGAACAAGGCACGCGAAGAGCACTTGCTTCATACTTCGCATCAAAAAAACGGAGTGTTTTTTCCTCCGTCATTCCTGGGTCCGCACGGCAAAAAAAGTCGCTTCATCTCCTCGACGAAGATCATGGCCCCTTCGTAGGGGTGCTGAGTTCGAGTTTCCAGCAAAAGCGCTGCGTGTTCTTTTATGACCACGGTAGTAAAGGTCTTCAGGAACTCGCCTTTTAAGTGAGCCGAGTTGGTCAAGGAGCTCTCGTGGGTCTCGAACCAAGTGCGAGCTGAATCTTCCAAGTAACATAAAACACGCCGGAACGTTTCTGCGTCGTCCCACCTGTTGAAGATCCGGACGCGTTCCAGTTTGCTGGTTCCCGTGGTTCCAGATGGTGGTTCCCATGGCTGCTGCAGGACGATTGGTGATGTTGCTTGTTGCAACATGGTGGTGGATGCAGCGGTGGTTCTTTTGGGTCCGTCTGGCAGGAGACCAAATTCGGGCGGGACGCCTTGCAGTCGGCGGCTGGGTCTAGCTGGACTGGCTTCGAGGCTTCCAGAGGTTGTTGGTAGCATAAAGGGTGCGTACCCATCACCTCCACTAGATGTCACGTAGGCAAAGACGACGCAGCTGTCTTGAATAAAAAAACAAGTTTATTGGAGCGAATTTGTGCTCCTCTAACAACTCAAAGAATACACAGGCGGCGAAACACCAATCAAGAAAGTGACGTGCGTGGACTGGTGTCGGCGATTGGAATACCGCGGCTTCTGCTCAGCAAGAATTTATCACTCGGCGCGAGGGTTTCTGGAATAGTCGAATTGTATCCAAAACACTGTAGATCACCGAAGAATATTCTAGGCTGTTCACGTTAGTTGGGAACGCTCTCCCTATCAGAAGAGATAACACATGCGGCACAGAAAGAAAGAACGGAACACGCGACTCCCTTGGCACACACAACACCGATAACACAGACCGGCGTAGCCGGGGCGGCAAAAGCAAAAAACAAATAATCAAACCCAATGCAAGGTTCGCGGAAATATATAGACAAGTCCAAGCCGGGTAGTTCCCCCACCATTATCTCCTAAACAAGTTCTACCCCGATAGATACGAGAAATAATCTCCCAACTGCAGACAACTGGGCGCCCTCCAACACATAATAGGAGTGTGCGATTTTCCCAAGTTCACCAATCCTGAGCGCTGGGAGACCTAGTTGTCCAGCCCTGTCCTGGAAGAACAGATTGCGCTGATCACCAGAGCCCAGGAGCACCTGGAAACATATGGGGCCCGAGCAGAGGGCACCACCCTGTCAAGCGCCTAAACGGCTCTAGAATGCTCAATAAAGTTTGTTCTCTCTGTTTATTTCTCTCTAGGAAGGTCGTATTTCAAAATGTTGATCAGGTCCGCAAACAAACTGCCAGGCGATATTTATGTTGTCACGGCTCCTGTTACACTATGGTTAAGTCACTTGAAATCAGGGGGTCATATATAGTGTCCTGTATTGAACGGACTGCGCTGAGGTAATGCCTGGGCAATGTTCTAGCGGAATGGAGGTCAACGTGTAACTTGTTGCGGCTTTCCTTGGGTGAATGCAAAACTGTTAACTCTGTGGTGATGCTGCCTTGCCGTCTCTCGCGTATGATACAGTAGCATTAGTTCTATATGCTCTAAAGTCGCGTGCAATCATTCATGTAAGCATTTAAAGTGCGTGTAGATGTGCGCAAGCTCCGCGCGACATGCCTGTGAGTTAGCAACACAATTCTCATGGCACTTGTACGACGGTACGCGAAGCAGATAGGAAGATGATACGCTAAACGCTGTGTAAAAAAAACGGAAAAAAGCAGACATCAACGCAATAGCCGCTTCAGCGCACGTCGCGGAAGAACAAACCATTAAAACATAATAACATGGAAATATACTATATTAGTAGTGGGACTCCCGTTACATAATATGCGAAAAGAAACAGTGTGACACTGACCCGTTCTAAAGCATACGTTTTCCTAATGGGACCGATGGGGTTTCGGTATGGAACCGATGGCCTTCTTTGAAAAAACTAATACAGCTCCCCATGGACCGGTTGCTCTGCCGAAAAGCTCCGATAAGATTTCTGTCAATACGGGCGTGTATAAAACCGGGGACCGCAAAAAATCTCTCTTTCTCTCTTTGAGAACAGACACTGCGTGAAAACGGTTTCTTGAAAATCGCGAATAAGGAACGGTTTTAAACAAGAGAACACAAGCATCGATCATGAAGGAACAGTACAGTAGTATACCTTTATCTGATAAACCACGTATCGGTACACATGTTAGATCGTTCTTAGATTGGGTTTACTTTGTGCACGAAAAATCGTCACATGGTTTATTCTTCGCTTGCAATTTGGGTGTTTTGGGGGTTGCAACCAAAACGATTCGGTAACATCCTTGGAAACACTTTTATTGGACGTTGGAAGCACGTTTAGCGTTCGAGCTTCTCTAAACTTTCCCTCAGAAGGTTTCGTAAATATTTTCATTAGAGCAGCGATTCTGCACTAGATATGTATGCAAGCTGCTACCACCTCCCAACATCGGTGACAAGTGACAACATTTTGCTTATTTTTGCAGTTTTCAACGCGTATTGTAACGTCAGATACATGGTTGCATTCCTCGGTAACTCGATTACAGCACCACGACCGCAGTTTATAATTTGAAGAAATAAAGGAATGGTGTTGAACAACCGTGCGTTCCAGGAGCAGTTAATGGACTAACTTTTTTCATTTAAGAGAAATTGAAATAACGGGAATTGTGAAAAGGATCTAAGTCCTCAGAATGGAATTGTAATTTAAAGAGGAGGCCCATTTCGCAACACTGCTGGTGTAAACCGGGAAAGAACGAAGCAATCAAGCATATATTTCGGTTATTACCATAGCAATGCCCACAGGCGTCACGCACACCACACGGGGCGTTTTTTCCTCCTACCGACGAAAGCGAAAAGCATGGCAACCCCTCTGCGCGGCAATGTGCGTCGAAAAATTGCTGAGGTTAAACCTTTTACGTCGTGGCGATACCTTGGGAGTGGTGAAACGCAGACGCCCCACTACGGCGGAAACGCTGAAGTGCGGACGCAGAAGCACGCAGCTAAACTTTTTTGGCAAACCCCAAATTGTGGCACACGCAACACGCTGTGATGCGCTGGTTTCCTCGTGACCACTGCGCTGATCCATACACACACAAAAAAGATGTGTACGCAAACCACGCTGTGGCGCAACGTAATTTTTGATCAATGAAGCTTTAATCGTAAAATCGCCCCCAAAACCGCTATTACCACCTCTTCCCTGTAGTTGCGAAGATTAGGCACCCGCTCTCTAGACTGGTTGACGTAGCTATCAAGGACAGAATATACGTTGGCAGGCTTGATCTCGACGTGGATGTTACCGAACACCCCATGACAAAAGAAATGGGTTTTATTGTAAGCAGTAAGGCACAAAAGATTCCGGTCACCAGAGTAAACAACAAAAGGAGCGAAATTTAACGCAACCTGCACGAAAATAATTCCTGAAACTGCACGAAATACCGCTTAAAAACCTTAAAATGTTTCCAGCACTGCAAAACTCTGAGGAGCCTTCAACGTATACATTTGGACGTAATTCTTTTGTATTCACAACGAAATCGAAGTGCTTGGGGTATTTTTAAATTTTTTGTTTTTATGCTAAGCATATTGAATCTTTCAATTTTGCATGCAATGAAAGTGGCTCCTTATACGATTCAGTTTAACGTGAGAAAAAAAGTTTCCCGTTTTATCTGGAGAACACGTAGCAAGATACGTGAGGTAATGTGACCGCTTGCGGGAACATTCGAATAAGGTTAAAAAACAAGCTGCTGATAGTCAGTTATCCATTCATTGTAAGAAATGCAAGTGCCACCCAATTTTTGAAGATACCACTTTCTTGTCAAAATACCGTGATGAATGCGCGCGTCTCATTTCAGAAGCCTATCACATCCACAACAGTGGCGAGGCATGTGTTAGCCTCCCCTCGATTTCCCTCCTTCCAAAAGAGATAAAATTCATGTCTGATTGATCGCCTCTTAGCCTCTGCGCAGGCTGAGTATTCCAATCAATTTGTTTGTCATTGCTTTGTGATAGTGGTGAAGTATATATGCTGACTGAAGAAATAAAACACATTTGGTTGTTAGTCAGCGCCGTGGTCCTGTGTCCTTTCTTGTCCTGTCTTTTTAGCGCTGTTTTTTCACTCGTAATCATGAACCAACCAGCCCAAATGCGTACCTTATTGTAATTTACCTCGAATTTTCTTTTACAATTTTGTATTGTACAATTTTTTCGGCCGCTACATATAGTGGAAGCCGAGGCTCGGCAGCGAAGGTGTTCTCTCTGACAAAGAAGATTCCAGGGTCGAATTAAACTTTCACCTTGACAGAGAACTGGCTTGTACGTGATTTAAGGGTGAGGTATGGTTTGGGATGAAGCAAAAGCTATACTAAGGGTAAGATGAAAGGGGGTTTGTTGAAATTATTGAAAGACTAAGGTTGCTTAAAGGATATTTTAATTTCCATGTTAGGGTTGACGTTGATGTGACACTCGGAAAAACTGATCTGAGCTGGACTTGAGGTCAGAGCTCGTGACCCTCATTAACCAACATATTGGCATATGGCCTAAGCGCCCTCACCTCCACAGGCGGGTCGTAGACAGTGCATCCGCTGAATGTCCCGTCCGGAAGCAGCGGGATGGCTACGTTCCTCCAGACTTCCGGAGTCAAATACCGAAGGTTGTCGGGAGGCCTGCACCAGTTGTCCCACGCGCCGACCAATGAGCTGGTAGGCGAGGACGTGAGCGAGTACCATCCAGGCGGACAGCACGAAGGAACAGGCAACGAAAAGCTGGTATCGCCCGTGGCCGAGGATGACGTACACGTTGTTAGTCAGGGCCGTCGCGGAGTCCGCCTTGAGGAAACCAGGCAGCACGTTCGCCTCGGCTGAGTCTTCGTCCTGTTGTGCCGGGACGCTATCGTGGGTTCGGGTTATGCGGGTTGGCGTGGGTGTGACGGAGGCGGGTGACTCCAGGCGCGAAACTGACGCCTGTATGGCACGCGAAGCTGCTCTAGGAGGCGTAGACGCCATGTCCTCACAGGAAAAGAGGGCCCGAGACAAGCAAGGGTTGGCCTTGAATGCCCGATTCCCGTGCTTCTTCGGCGTCTTCTTTTGTCTTTTCTGGTGCGCGGAGGGCCGCTCGCTGCGAGTACTGCCTGTTAAAAATGAGCCAAAAGTCAGCCGTCAATGATGAGGGGGCAGTGAAAAATGAAAATATTACAAAAGGGTGGGTGAAATGCTACTGCCAACCATAACTGAAAGAGAATAAACTGAACAACAATAAATTTGGGTGGAAATACGCTACCAATCAGACATGGTGTGCTTAGAAATCATCCTCGTCTCTGCTGTAGCAAGATATAGAATTGTGGTTAAGTTTGTAAGGTGTTTGTACCTATATCCTAACGGAGGTTGATTTTTCATGAAACATCCCTTTTAGGGAGTTATTCCCAGAAGCCCCTTCTGGAAATGACTGGGCTTTTCCCAGTACCTAGTTCGGTTTAGCGAATATCTGCAGCCGCGGCAACATCATATGCCTGATAATAAACCATTCATGACTAAATATGCTTGGCAGTCAACGAAAACACCCTTGCCACATAGGTGGTAGGGTAATCTTAGTTGACTAACAGGATATTACTAATTTTATGAAACGAAACTGAGGAACTCAACTACAGCTGGCGCCTTTTTTGAAGCTGAATACAACACGAAATACAACTAAAGCGAAAGCATAGTTAATCAATGTACGGAGATGGCCGTGCGAGGGCGCCAGATGGGAACGCTGAGTCGTCTAGCCGTCGGCGTTACTGTCAAAATGGTTTAACAGCGTGGAAGATCAGAGGCCGCTACGTCATGCTTTGTCACGCAGAAAAACGGAAGCACAAAGAAACACTGAAATATATTTGTTGAGCTGTTAATTGGGCCTCCACGGCGCAGACGAACACAGAATATGGTTTATTTGACAGAGTAGAGAATTTGAATAGCTTACCTTATTTGTGAAGGTGTGTAATCAGAGAACGACACTCGTGCTTCTTGTTAATCACTTCTGTTTAGCACTATTTCCCCTAGGTGGCCTTGCGCCAATAAAGTCCAATCATCATCAACTATCATCTTAACTCGTGCTTCACTGCCTCAAGCGAACTGCCGGCATGATTGCCACACTACTTTTAATGCCGTCGGAAGCTATCGCGCTGATTAAATTCGGATTTTTGCCGGTGTTGTTTTAGTGGTTGGCACTTTCTTCGGCATGAACAATTTGCATAGGCTAAGCACTATATTTTTGTTAAATGTTTCGCTATGCACTTGACAGTGTGTCGCCACCGTCGACGGTCAACCAATGTGTGGAGAGAATGGTGCCAAACACTTCCACTTTTGAACGCAGTTTCACGACGACAAAAAAAATGATATATACTTAGCCCTGCGTTTGTGATGGTCAGAAGTGCTGCGGCAACTCCGATATCTGAAGCGTCTTATCGCCAAGGACAAAGCACTTTCAATTAATTTTGTTTTTATCGAATTCAGCTAGCGGTGGGGAACTATTCGATTCTTTTACCACAATTTAGTTCACGTACGTTCAAAAGCTTCAGTCTATGAAACCACGCAGTGGATTTGTGAAATGAACGAGTGCCGTACAGGATGAAGGACTTGTCATCATCAAGGCTCACAAGTGCAGCGAACCCAAGAAAAATTTGTGAAATTTCCTCACCAACAATTCAGCGTTCTTCTAAAAATGGCCATACTAATTTCTCTAATGTGCAGGGTCAAACGAGTGTAATGGGTGTGCGGGCACTTCGCTGCTAGGTCAGCAAACCGAAGCTCGACACGATGCCCGTGATTTAACTGGGTGCACCTCGCCGTAAACAATCGAGGATCTTTCCGGAGATGCGCGACTCTTCCACGCAGGCTGATGTCAGGCGCACCGACCCCGGCCCGAGCTCGTCGACGCAGACAACGCTTGACAAGGCGCTGTCGTTGCTGGACAGCGCTACACTGGAGATCGCGCTAGCAGAAGTGCAATGGCCAAACGAGGGCCGACACAGGAAGCCGGGAGATGGTGACACCTCCTAGGATGCTCCTAAGCTACGCCGTCATGCTCATGGTTATCGCTCACTACATCGGCGCCTGGCTTTTCTAGGCAAAGCCTGGATTTTCCAAGCAAAGCATTGAAACGGAGACAGCTCTTGAACTCGCCGCCTAAAGCTTTAAATCAAAAAGCGTTTTTTAGGACTTTCTGCCTTGATGTAGCTTTAGATCGTTAGAGAGAAGCCCTGGAAATATATTAGCTGAATTGTACCTTCTTGGCGCCAATTACGTTACGTTGTACGGGTTCAATGATACCTTTTGTTATTTCGTAAAGAGAGAGAGCTGTGTGGACCTTAGCTGTAATTGTTTATCTTTTTGGAAAGCCAACCTAAGTCACCACAATCACCAATATTTTCAGAAAGAGATGATCAGCCTCAAGCGTAAAGGTCGGCCCACATGCTTGGCCCGAGGGTTCTCATTCTCGAACTGTGAAAAATTCATGCGCGCCCTGCGGAATCGTACGATGCACACAGGGATCCTCGTGGTTCCGTTTCTGGCTGCGTCGTATCTCTATTGCATCTCTTTTCGCTTCCCCCTTCGCGCTTCACGTAGCTTTCGTCCTTCTTATATAGCGAGGTTTACCAATCCTCAGTTGTACGTCTGCTGGAGTTCCACGCAACGCCAACCTTCGTTACGGCAACACAGAGGTGAACACAGAGGAATGTACACGGCTGTTATGTTTGGCCACGCCGTAGCACGCACGGCGCTACTGTGGTTAGTAAGGGCGTCTCTAAGAAAGACGCCCAGTCCCTTATTTATGCTTCCATGCCACTGTAGTGTTCCCGACACCATATTTGCTTATGCTTGGCTTGTCCATAACAGGGCGTTTTGCATGTACTGCAGCAGCTTCGTGTGCCACAAGAGCCCCCAGATCTGGCGCATCTTTTGATCACGAGATTTCCTGCCACCCCTCCCTCCATTCAAGCGATGTTATAAACGCAGTAGAAGCTTTGAGGAGGGTAGTCTTTGAAGAATAACCAAAATGTCCAGAATATGAGGCTGCATCATTACCTTCGCAAAAGCGAGGACCTCTTGCCGGAAATATTTGGTATAAACAAAACTAAAAAGAATTTCTGGATAAACCCGCATTGGTGAACCAAATCAAGGATTTGGGGGAACGAAACCGTCCCGCATACCGAAAGGCGCTTTAAATGGGGTCAAAAGTATGTCCGATTTGGTCTGCAGCATTAGGTTGTTTTGCAGAATGACACGTATCAGGATTTCTGACTGTAGGGTCAACCACCTCTTTCTCAAGCCAAAGAGCTGCCTGCCCCCAGCACGGTCGTATTTCATAAAGAGTGACCGTTAAGCCGGTGATGACGTATGGCAGAAGTTGCTTGCGAAATTCAACACGCAGTCTTTGAGGGTTGAAGAGCTCGTAATTCATTGGTGGCCGCTCAGAAAGATTTCAGAACGAAATCCTTACGGCTGGTATGAAAATAGACGCTCACTATGAACACAATGGTTGAAGAGCATTGAGTTGAAATGCGTATTACAAAGCGAGTGGCCGCGCCCGTAGTATAAAGGCTAAGTAGAACTGGAAGTGGACATTTTATTCTTGTTTGTAGATGTAGTCTTGTTTGTAGGGGCGCTGTCAAAACAGCACAAGACGAAAGGGACGCGACAGAAGAGCAACGACATAACAGCACGGCGTCAAAAGGCAGCCGAACAATACAGCACGCGCAAGAACACGTCGCGAACGTTACACGCGCACGGAACGGAAAAGTTGACGAACAAAACAGCACGGCGTTAAACAGCACAGCGACAGAACGGCACGATTTTATGGAACGCCTAAATGGGCAAATATTTTGATTTTACCATGGATAAAAACACTTTAGTGGGCGCAAACTGCTCTCTCTGAGGTTCTCTTCACGTTTCGGCCCTCTTTCTTGGGGAGAAAAATACTACGGCTTTACATTATTAAAGCATGTGGAATATCCAAAATGAAAGAAGCAAAAGCCAGGGACGACATTTGGTAAAACTTTTGTTCCTTTTTAGGTAGCCCTACAATTTCTATGATAATACTTAATAATAATAATAATATTAATAAGTATAATAATAAAGACGAGAAGAAGAAGAATTTTATGCGAGACTATTGTTCCTAATTGCTTCGTCACTTCTGTACTTCATCTGTCAGCACAGTTTGTAGATACGGATAAAGTAACCGCCATCCTCCACAAGGGGTCCGGAAAGAACTTCACTAGGACAGACTGGCAAGGCGAGTTGCTTTATGCATGAATTGCTTCATGCATGAACTGTTTTGTCTATAGGAGCCGAAGCAATACAGCAACGGCCTGCAAGAACACGTCGCGAACACTTACACGCCTCTGATCAGTTGGAATGCGAAAAAGGTTGACGTAAAATTGCTGAACGTGCATGTCGGTATTAAACATGGCCTATAAATTTAATGGTTTCGAAATGTTTTGAATATATTGCTACAGAGAGGAATACGTGAAAATGAAGGTCTATTTCACACACGTATGCACATGGAAGCGAGCACCGTGTTTGGACCTAGCAGGAACCTCTTCTTCTTCCGAGCTGACCTCTAGCACATGTCCCCAACGCTTGGGGCTATGTATTAACATTTCGTTTTTTGGCTGCTGACACACTGTAACATAACCCCCGCGGCAAAAAGCCCCGTCTCGGTGCTTCCTAGGGAGATGTGCGCGGGCGATGGTACGGCTTGAGGCGGGAAACGTGGACAATGTCTGTTTTTCCGGTGCCAAGGTGGTGAGTTGGCCAAGGGGTGGCTGGAGAGATTTTGTACGTGACTGGGGTCACTTGATGGACCACGTGGTAGGGTCCCGAGTAAGGGAACAGCAGTTTTCAGAGAGCCCCACTCGGCGGGACGGCGACCACAGAGAGCCCCACGCGGCGGGACGGCGACCACAGAAGAACAAGAGTCCCAGGTGAGAACTGCAGGTCAGGTAAAAAGGAGAATATTCAGCGGTGTCTGCCGTGAATTGTAAAGCGCCTTTTGGGAGTGTTCTCTTGAAACTGTCTGAGGGTGATGAGCAGAGGCGAGAGCGGGCAACTTGTGACGAGGAGCGCCATGATGAAGGATGAGCTTGGAGAAGAAAATAGTCAGAGGCACAGCTGGTGGGGAGAGGCACGGTCAACTGCGGTTACCGGGAAAGGACCGGGCATGGTTCGGTGGGTATTCGGAAGTTGGAACTGGAGGCGGCAAGAGAGTGTCCAGAAGTGGCAAAGAAACTCCAGGGCTCGCGCCCGTAGAGCAGGCACCATGTACATTGCGTTCCGCCCGCAGGGTCGTCCCCAAGGTAACAAATCCGATCGAAACCTGTCAGCCGGATAGTATCGGCGTCTTGATGCAAGCGGCCGGACTTTCTATGGTGTATGAATTTGCAGACGCAGAGCCCAGCGACCTACATCAGAGAAGAAAGCCAACAGAGCGCGTGGTGGTGTAGGGGTCCATACAGATAGGGGCTACAGCCCACACCAGTGCACTCCCTCTCCGTGATTGAGTAGGACAACGACGGTGCAATAACACGGTCTTTACCGACTACGACGGGACAACGCGGGTGACATCTAGATAGGTGAAGTGGTGAGAGGTGCAAAGTTATGCGCCCCTGAAAGCGTCCTTTTTGCTCTGCATTTAAAACGCCGGAAGTAAGAGCATAGGCCAATAAAACTGCGGACGTCCTTGGATGAGCGAGGCTCAGGGAATTGCTTGACTGCGCGTACTTTGTTAAAGTCGGGTTGAACCCCCTTATTGCCAACAAGGTGGCCAAGGATGGTTATCTGGCGGCGGCCAAAGCGACATTTTTTTAGTTGAGCTGGAGGCCCTCACGTCGAAATATTATGAAGACGTCTGAAAGGTGCTGACGATGCGTTTTAAAAAAGGGTGAAAACACTATTACGCCGTCCAGGTAACTATTACACCGTCCTATTACACTATTACACCGTCCAGGAAAACACTATTACACCGTCAACATAAGCATGTTGACCATTTGAAACCGCGCAGAAGAGAGTCCATCATTCGCTCGAATGTTGCGGGAGCATTGCATAGTCCGAACGGCAATAGTTTGAACTGGTAAAGGCCGTCTGGTGTGACGAAAGCGGTCTTCTCTCGGTCCATCTCATCAACAGCTATCTGCCAGTAGCCAGATCGAAGGTCAATAGAAGAGAAATATTTAGCACCGTGTAAAGAGTCGAGAGCATCGTGAATCCTGGGTAGGGGGTAGACGTCTTTTCTTGTAATATGATTAAAATGCCGGTAATCGACGCAGAATCGCCAGGTGCCGTCTTTCTTTTTTACCAGCACCACTGGTGAGGCCCAGGGACTGCACGAAGGCTCGATAATATCCTTGGAGAGCATCTTGTCAACCTCGGCTTGGATGACGTGCCGTTCAGCGCGAGATACCCGATAAGGGAGCCTGTGGATGGGGATGGTGTCACCTGTGTCGATTCGATGAGTCACGAGGCTAGTTCGACCCAACACTGGATTTTGTCAAGTCGAAGATGTCACCGTACGAAGCCAAGAGCTCACGCAGAAGGTGTACCTGATCTGGGGAAAGGTCAGGGCTAATCATAGCGTGAATTTAGTGGTGGGGGGAGGTGTAGCGGGCGAAGCAGGCGAATGGGGTATGGGGTCTACGGTAAAAGCAGAATTACAGAAATCGGAGACCGGACAAAGAGTAGCGACAGTCATTCCTTGAGGAAGAACCTGGGTGTGGAATGCGAAGTTCAGGAAAAGTAAGGAGACGTGGTTCTGCTGTATGGCGACAATAGTATGGGGAAGGGCGATGTTTCGGGTGAGTAGAACGTCAAGGACGGGCGCTACGACGTAGTCTTCATCGGGGACGGGCATGCTTGAAGAGAAAGGGACATAAGTAGCGGCTTGAGGCGGCAGGCGAACGTGCTCATCAGAGCGTAAGCGGAGGAAAGGAGGGGCGTGGTCGTCGGAGGAAAGTGGGAGCTCAAGGCGAAGCAGACCCGTCGAACAGTCGATTATTGCGGAATGGTCTGCGAGGAAATCACGGCTGAGAATGACGTCCTGGGGGCATTTGTCCAGAACACAGAACATAACAGTGACGGGATGGCCCGCGATGCTCACTAGGGCGGTACACATACCAGCGACAGCCGAAGTTCCTCCGTCAGCAACGCGAACGTGCAAAAGGGCAGGGGTGAGAACCTTGCGGAGACGAGAGCGCAGCTGTGCACTCATGACGGAGATGTGGGCACCAGTATCGATTAGGGCATTAACAGGTACGCCATCAATTTCAACTGCTAGCAAATTGTCTTTAGTCGGCAACGTCAAAAGAGGGTTTGCGTGGTCGGTCGTTGATGCAGCGTCACCTCCGGGAGCTGCATCAGCTAGTTTCCCGGAGATGAACGGCGAGAGTGGTGCGGCGAAAGTCGACGAAGTTCCGGGGAGCGAGACGGGCGACGGCGTTGGGAGGTTGTACTCTCCAGTGGAGCATCTGCTGGTAATTGGGTCTCAAGGTGGGGCTGCGAGCGATAGTAGGGTGGGCGGTGTCCATTGTTGCGGCGGGAGTCGTCCTAAAGGTACTCCTGGAGGACCAGCGGTTCCGACAGTAGCGAGCGACGTGCCCAACACGCCTGCACGTGAAACAAATCGGCCTGTCATCCGGCGTTCTCCATTCAGCGGGGTTTCGGTAGCGCGTAGGGCCGTACACATTGCGTGGTCCGGGTGGGGCATAACTGCGGCGGAGAGCAGGAGTTACGCCGCATACTGGCTGGAAGCCCATGTTGGTAATTTCGTCACGAACGACAGCTTGAATGAGCGAAATGGCTGGAACAGGGCTGGTGACGGCATGGGGCATAGTTTCGGCAGGAGCTGTCGCTTTAAGTTCTCGGCGGACTATCTTTTGGACGGTGTGCTCAAGGGTGTCGCGGTAAGAAGGCTCGGGCGAAAGCGACTGAGGGGCTGGAGCGTCGCAAGAAGACGTAGCAGCGGTGTTGGGCAGCATTTGGAACTGCTGCGTGATGCGCCGGCTCTTCGCTTGCTCGAAGCGCCGGCATTCTTTCATGATAGCATCGACTGTCGTACAGTCCTTGCATATTAGCAAGTGAAAGGCGTCGTCAGCTATAGGGTGTATTCACAGTGCTTTGGGGCGCGCGGTGGCGCTACCTGCGCGGGGGCGACGACGCCATATTGAGGTTGCACTCCGCTGCGCGGGCAGCGCGTTTCCCGACGCGAAACGTGGTTTGCAGAGTGCTGCTGGCAAGAACGTTCGTGTGGACGGTGTTTTTTCTGCATGATTCGTGGGTTTGCGAATGCCTCGTCGTAACGAGTAGCTAGCATTGTTCTCGCTTCGAAAATCCGGACTGCGCTGGTCTCCTCAGCAGACCCAAAGCAGGCCGCACGACAAAATCAAGCGCGCCGTGTATTTTTTTTTTTCCTTTCGCTGTGTAGAAGCGACGGCTAGGGCAGTGCTTGAAGGCCGTCTGTCTTCATTCGACGAATTCCCAAAGAAGTTATCGATAATATGGCTAATCAGTACCGAATCTGTTGGAGCCCGTTTCATTCAGGTGGGCCCCGGGACGATGGGCGTCGGAGCTTTCACATCGCACCTCGTCACATGTTTGAAACATTAAGCAGTGCTTAGAATGTTCACAAATTAAGGTAGCCGGCGTACTTTATGGATGAGACGAACCATACTGAGCGCCCAGCCTCAACACGGGCTACTTCGAGTGTTGAGGTGAACGCACGCGTACATGCAATATCGCTTCCCAGGTAATTGCGGGCATCCAAATTGATCCAATTATTCTTTGTCGCCTTCGACTGTTCTCTAATAACCAAGCGTCTTACGTGATCAGACACTAAAGCTTGACGCTGGGTACACAGTTTGACTACTTCAAAAACAGCGCAGAGACTAAAACGTTAACAGCGCAGAGACAAGTGACAAAGCTGCTCTAGTTTAGAGCAGCCTTTGTCACTTGTCTCTGCGCTGCTTTCGAAGTAGCCAAAGCGTGTTCCATAATCTTGTTCTGCTTATAATTTCCGCTTCGTCTTTACCGAAAGAAAAAGACTTGAAAATCATCGGTGGGATCTTTGTCGTCGCCACCATACCTAATTTTATCACGTACTTACCTCGCGGTGGTTTCCACCCAGACCCTGTGCGTAATTGATCCGCTTCATTAGGAGCTCGAATGGACGACCTTCGTGCGTTCAATGCACAGAACACTGTCGCCAGAGCACCTCACCTCTCTCATACTCCTCAAGAAGCACGCAACATGCCTGGGTGGCACGGTAAAACCAGCTCCTCATCTCAGACGCCACCACCACATCAAATATCCTCGCAGCTTTGGGTGAATAAATTTTCTCAACTCGCGCCACGGTCGCTTCAAGCAACGGAGGAAATAAGGAAATCGGCGCACGGGGATGACACCGAGATAGCGCGAAATCGCCAAAACGGACCGGGTTATGCACGCCGCTGGCCGCGCCTGTCAAACCATAGGACAGTTGCATTTGTCGCGTGAAATCATACCGTCTTCAAGCACTGCCCTGGCCTTCGCTTCGGAACAACAAAACAAACAAAAAACCGGCGCGCTTGCTTTCGTCATTCGGCCTGGTTCGGGTGTGCGGTTGTAGGAGACGTGAAAAGCGCATACGGAATTTCGCAGCGAAAACAATGCTGGCTACTCGTTACGACCAGGCATTCGCAAACCCACGAATCACGCAGAGAAAAACACCGGCCACACGAACGTTCTTGCCAGCACCACGCCGCAAACAACGTTTCGCGTCGGGAAACGCGCTGCCCGCGCGGCGGAGTGCAACCTCAAATATGGCGTCGCCGCCGCCGCGCAGGTAGCGCCGCCGCGCGGTCCAAGGCCCTGTGAATACAACGCCACCGTACGCCCTGCCGACACCTTGGTTTACTGGAGAGTGCTCCGCCATGGTTGAAGGAGTGACAAACCTTCGAAGCTCGGCCTCCGTGTGCTGACGTCAAGGCCTGCGTGGGGATTCGTAACAAGGCGTCTTTGTATCAGAAAAGCGGCCGCCGCGGCCGGGAATCGAACCCGCGACCTTGTGCTCAGCAAATAAGAAATGCATATTACCACCACAAATTCGAAGAAGCTTGCGCCAATGCTCCGTTGGTGATATGTGCTATCAAATCGTTGCTTTTTGGTTGCGATAGTATGCCTTAGGGCATAAAGCCTACATTACATATATCACTGAACTACCGTCTCGCGGACAAACGCAAGGATGAAGTGGTGGTGGGGTCTCCATATCCAGCGATGGACGTCAGGTGGTCTACCAGGGTCGAGGCCTGTGGCTCGTAGGTGCCGCGTTCTGGCCCCTTCCAATGAAGGGAACGTCCACCGTAGGTATCAGCATCTTCGGCAGTAGTTGCGCAGAAGGGACAGTTCTGTGTGAACGGCGCATGATGGCGGGGTGACCACGCCCGGGTCATAGGAGGAGAGAGGGCTACACCAACATGAAATCTCCGCAGCAAGGCTAATCCCAGCGAGCGAGTCTACTGAAGAGGTCCGTTCCACACTGTGGGATTGCAGAACGTGTGACGTGACGGAGGTCTTATTTCTGTTGAAGAAATTCTTCTTGGGGGATCGATTGTCAGTAATGGCAATGGTCTTGGAACCAATGCCACGGTGCCAGGCACCACCCGCCGCAATTTGAGCGGAGAGCGTATTTCGCCGTACCCATGACAGCCGAAGAGGGCAGTGGTACGTACCCGGATTTTTATGAATGTCCTTAGAAAGAGAAGGGTTGTTAGTTACTCGATGTAAACCACACATGGCCGCCATGGAATCTGTACAGATTTATAAAGTAGTAACTCCCGAGGCTTCAAGATGGGCAGGTGTTAGTGCTTGTAAGCCGTCCCGGATTGTGTAAGCTCGGGAGGTTTGGTACTCTTGTCGTTGCTACAGATGCTGTACGCCGTACACGGAGGTTTTTGCAACATAGGCAATTTACAGGTTTCACAGAAGGGGCGTAGCAAGGTGGCAGGGGTGTCGGACTACAACGAAATTTTCTTGGCACCGCATAATTCCCCTGCCCCATTGTTTTTCCCCGTTTTAAAAGCCGAGGCGTTTAGCTAATCGTAATTTTTTGTGTCTGCAGTTGAAAATGCCAAAAAAATTGACGAGTGTGTGCACGTGTGCATGCGCCTCGCGGCCGCTGGCGCCTCACGGCGACTGCCCGGCTGATGCAAAAACCAAGAAAATGCCGAGCGTTTGTGTGTGCGTGCGTCACTGCCACCGCACGTTTGTCAAGCCAAGCATACTTAGAGAGATTGGCAAGGATTGCGGCGACCACCCGGCAGTTAATGAAACCAAGAAAATACCGAGCGCTCGTGCGTGCGTGCCTCACGGCGACCACCCAGTGTCCCCGGCGCACGTTTGTCAAGCAAAGCATACCCGCTTAGGGGATTGGCCAGATTGGCGGCGAGCGCCTAGTAGTTGAAAAAAAAACAAAAAAAAATGCCGAACGCTCGTGTGTGCGTGCCCCGCAGCAACCACCCAGCGTCACCGGCGGGCGTTTGTCAAGCCAGGCGTATGCCCATTTAGGAGATTGCCCAAGATTGCGGCGACAACCCGGCAGTTAAAAAAACCAAGAAAATGCCGAGCGCTTGTGTGTGCGTGCTCCGCTGCCACCGCCCAGCGTCCACCGGCGCACGTTTGTCTAACTTAAGAGATTGGCCAAGATTGCGGCGACCCACCCGGCAGTTTAAAAAAACCAAGAAAATGCCGAGCGCTCGTGTGTGCGTGCCTCGCGGCGACCCCCAGCGTCCCTGGCGCATGTTTGTCAAGCCAAGCATACCCGCTTAGGGGGATTGGGGAATGCGGCGACCGCCCATTAGTTGAAAAAAAAACAGAAAATGTGGAACGCTCCGCCACCGCCCCCAGCGCACGTTTGCCAAGCCAGGCGTATACCCATTTATGGAGATTGCCCAAGATTGTGGCGACAACCCAGAAGTTAAAAAAACCAAGAAAAATGCGAGCGCTCATGCGTGCGTGCCTCGCGCCACCCCCCAGCGTTCCCGGCGCACGTTTGTTATTAAGCGCAGATTGGCCAAGATTGCGGCGACACCAAGTTAAAGGGACCCAGAAAGCCTTCTGTAAAAGTTACAAAAGGCCGGTATTGTCACGTCGTAGCACCAATATGCGATGCAATGCCGTTGGAATATTGATCTACATTCAGAATTAGCTGCGCCAGAAGCAAGTAAATGCACCTCTCCCACTTTCCGGGATCCTCCCCCCTCTAGGCCTCCTTCAAAGCGTAGCTACATTCTGCGCAGGCTGCGTCAATCAATGGCGGACGCTTTGCAAGCCTTGGCCTCGGGATCGCGCAGGAAGGAGGGTGAGCAGCCGGAAGCCAATGGCAGGGCCGCCGGCGGGCGACCTTGCCGGCGATTGGGAGAATCAGGGGGCTCCTTCGCCGTTGCGTCAGCAGAGCCCATCGCGTTGCGTCACCGCGGTCGCCGTTGGTCACCCGCGGTCGCTCGCTGCGGCGAAACGCGCTGATCGGCTGAGAAAAGCAATCTTCAAAAATGCGTTTACAAATTATCGCGTACAACGTATGGGTGCTCACACTGCGTGCCAAAATCCTCGTTATGGTTCTACCCATTGAATGGAGATTGCGACAGATTGCGCCTTTTCGGGTGTCCATGTTGTAAAAAAACCAAGAAAATGCCGAGCGTCGTGTGTGGGTGCCTCGCGGCACCCGCCTAGCGTCCCCGGCGCACGTTTGTCAAGCCAAGCATGCCCGCTTAGGGGGATTGGCCAAGATTGCGGCGACAACCTAGTAGTTGAAAAACAAACAGATTGCGAAAATGCGCGAACGCTCGTGCGTGCAGTAGTCGCGGCGACCTGCCAGCGTCCCGGCGCGCGTTTGTCGAAGGCGTATGCCCGCTTAAGGAGATTGCCCAAGATTGCGCCGACAACCCAGCAGTTTAACTGCGTGCAGCGCTCGTGCGTGCGTGCCCGCGGCGACCGCCCAGCGTCCCCGGCGCGCGTTGTCAAGACAGGCGTATACCCATTTAAGGAGATTGCCCAAGATTGGGGCGACAACCCCCGAAGTTGGGGCGACAACCAAGAAGTTAATAAAACCAAGAAAATGCCGGGCGCTCGTGCGTGCGTGCCTCGCGGCGACCGCCCAGCGTCCCGGCGCACGTTTGTCAAGCCAAGCATGCCCGCTTAGGGGGATTGGCCAAGATTGCGGCGACCACCCAGTAGTTGAAAAAAAAATGTCGAACGCTCGTGTGTGCGTGCCCGCGGCAACCGCCCAGCGTCCCCGGCGCGCGTTTGTCAAGCCAGGCGTATACCCATTTAAGGAGATTGCCCAAGATTGCGGCGACAACCCGGCAGTTAAAAAAACCAAGAAGAAAATGCCGAGCGCTCGTGCGTGCTCGCGCGGCGACCGCCCAGCGTCCCCGGCGCACGTTTGTCAAGCAAGCATGCCCGCTTAGGGGAGATTGGCCAAGATTGGGCGACCACCGGCAGAAGTTAAATAAACCAAGAAAATGCCGAGCGCTCGTGCGTGGGTGCCTCGCGGCGACCGCCCAGCGTCCCCGGCGCGTTTGTCAAGCCAAGCATGACCCGCTTAGGGGGATTGGCAAGATTGCGGCGACCGCCCAGTAGTTGAAAAAAAAACAAGAAAATGTGGAACGCTCGTGTGTGCGTGCCCCGCGGCGACCGCCCAGCGCCCCCGGCGCGCGTTTGTCAAGCCAGGCGTATACCCATTTACGGAGATTGCCAAGATTGCGGCGACGCCCGGAAGTTGAAAAAAAGAAAATGCCGAGCCGCTCGTGTGCTGCGTGCCCCGCTGCCAGCCGCCCAGCGTCCCCGGCGCACGTTTGTCTAATTAAGGAGATTGGCCAAGATTGGCGGCGACCCCAGAAGTTATTAATAAAACCAAGAAAATCCGGAGGCGCTCGTGCGTGCGTGCCTCGCGGCGACCGCCCAGCGTCCCCGGGCGCACGTTTGTCAAGCCAAGCATGCCGCTTAGGGGGATTGGCCAAGATTGCGGCGACCGCCCAGAAGTTGAAAAAAAAAAGGAAAATGTGGAACGCTCGTGTGTGCGTGCCCCGCGGCAACCGCCCAGCGCCCCCGGCGCGCGTTTGTCAAGCCAGGCGTATACCCATTTAGGGAGATTGCCCAAGATTGCGGCGACAACCGGAAGTTAAAAAAACCAAGAAAATGCCGAGCGCTCGTGCGTGCGTGCCACCGCCCAGCGTCCCCGGCGCACGTTTGTCAAGCCAAATTAAGGAGATTGGCCAAGATTGCGGCGACCAACCCAGCAGTTAAAAAACCAAGAAAATTCCGAGCGCTCGTGTGTGCGTGCCTCGCGGCGACCGCCCAGCGTCCCCGGCGCACGTTTGTCAAGCCAAGCATACCCGCTTAGGGGGATTGGCCAAGATTGCGGCGACCGCCCAGTAGTTGAAAAAAAAACAAGAAAATGTGGAACGCTCGTGTGTGCGTGCCCCGCGGCAACCGCCCAGCGCCCCCGGCGCGCGTTTGTCAAGCCAGGCGTATACCAATTTACGGAGATTGCCCAAGATTGCGGCGACAACCCGGAAGTTAAAAAAAACCAAGAAAATCCCGAGCGCTCATGCGTGCTCCGCTGCCACCGCCCAGCGTCCCCGGCGCACGTTTGTCTAATTAAGGAGATTGGCCAAGATTGCGGCGCCCACCCGGCAGTTAATGAAACCAAGAAAATACCGAGCGCTCGTGTGTGCGTGCCTCGCGGCGACCGCCCAGCGTCCCCGGCGCACGTTTGTCAAGCCAAGCATGCCCGCTTAGGGGGATTGGCCAAAGATTGCGGCAACCACCCAGTAGTTGAAAAAAAAACAAGAAAATGTGGAACGCTCGTGTGTGCGTGCCCCGCGGCAACCGCCCAGCGCCCCCGGCGCGCGTTTGTCAAGCCAGGCGTATACCAATTTACGGAGATTGCCCAAGATTGCGGCGACAACCCGGAAGTTAAAAAAACAAGAAAATGCCGAGCGCTCATGCGTGCTCCGCTGCCACCGCCCAGCGTCCCCGCGCACGTTTGTCTAATTAAGGAAATTGGCCAAGATTGCGGTGACCACCGGTAGTTAATAAAACCAAGAAAATGCCGAGCTCTCGTCTATGGGTGCCTCGCGGCGACCGCCCAGCGTCCCCGGCGCATGTTTGTCAAGCAAAGCATGCCCGCTTAGGGGGATTGGCCAAGATTGCGGCGACCGCCCAGTAGTTGAAAAAAAAAACAAAAGGAACGCTCGTGTGTGCGTGCCCCGCAGCAACCGCCCCCAGCGCACGTTTGTCAAGCCAGGCGTACACCCATTTACGGAGATTGCCCAAGATTGCGGCAACAACCCGGAAGTTAATAAACCAAGAAAATGCCGAGCGCTCATGCGTGCCTCGCGCCACAGCCCAGCGTCCCCGGCGCACGTTTGTCAAGCCAAATTAGGGGGTTGGCCAAGATTGCGGCGACTGCGTCTCCGGCGCAATGCGTTGTATCAGCCAAGCATACATGTAGTGGGGAGGATTGCGCCAGGGGGAGACGTTTGCGGCGACCGTACGCGGGTGACATCGTAGTTGAAAAAAAAAACAAGAAAATGTGGAACGCTCGTGTGTGCGTGCCCCGCGGCAACCGCCCAGCGCCCCCGGCGCGCGTTTGTCAAGCCAGGCGTATACCCATTTACCGAGATTGCCCAAGATTGCGGCGACAACCTGGAAGTTAAAAAACCAAGAAAATGCCGAGCGCTCATGCGTGCTGCGCTGCACCGCCCAGCGTCCCCGGCGCACGTTTGTCTAATTAAGGAGATTGGCCAAGATTGCGGCGACCCCGGCGGTTAATAAAACCAAGAAAATGCCGAGCGCTCGTATATGGGTGCGTCGCGGCGACCGCCCAGCGTCCCCGGCGCACGTTTGTCAAGCCAAGCATGTCCGCTTAGGGAGATGGCCAAATAAAAAGACTCCAGCGTTCGCTGTAAATGTGGCAACACTTGCTCAGAACGACGACAGACACGTCATAGTGTACGCCCCTCCAAGGAGAAGTCAAGTAATTATAACTTCCAAAAAATGAAAGGAGCTCACACTTACAGCAACAATGATGGAGTGAAGGTCGTTGCGGCAGCGAAGAAGCAAATCGGCTGCAATCATGGTTTAAACCGTCGTGATGATCGTGAAGGTTCGTACAGCTTCGCTACCTTCAAGTCTCACGCATTAGTGTGAGCTTACTTCATTATTTTTTATTCTAATATATGGTCATCTGATCAGATGAGAGTTTTACCTCATGAATGGAATGTTTTGGCATCATGGCTATGAAACATAAGCTTCCAAATTTTTATCATTCTGCTAAATGGGGCTTGTCATTCTAATGCATAATAACTCCACCCCCGTGACGGGCAAAACTTGCTAGCCAGGACATCATTGATTCGAACAATGGCAGTACTGGTAGTAAATTTGTGACCTTAGAAAAAATCTCATTCAATCAACTTTCCATGACTCTACAGTATTCTAGGAATTGACCAATTTATGGAGTCAATTGAGCGTTTAAAAACACCCTAAATTACTCGTTTCCATGCCGTACGCGGGATAGGGGTATGACAGCCCAATTTTTGTAAAGCTATTTAAATGGTTTTATTTGATACCGATTGCTCCATAACATGGCGCAAGCGTAATCCTGATGCAAAAAATAGCGTAATAATGGGCAGCTAGTATATTGCACGAATTGTTTACTACTAGTACAGCCATGCCACGAGTGCTTGTCGGTAAAAAAGATCCCACCTTCATCTAATTCGTGCCTATTTCTTTATTGAGCGTGAAATATATGCTGCAATGGAACAGCCACGAAAACAAAATCGGCTCCAAGAAAGCGACGGTGGAACGGTGGCTCCATTCAATCGATGCAAAAAATCCTACTCAGATTCGCAATGATATCTTTCGATATAAAAGAGAAATCGGGGTATCCCAATATCCGGTTACCAAACTGGTTAACAATTAACGTTCGCTAACCAATCTCTCCCTCCCGTTGTCCCATTAGCTGGCTTTCAAAGTCAAATAACCGGTGAATCGCATAACCGGATGCCTGGTTTTGCAGCAAAACCGGTTTAGTATTTCCCCGCCATTATGCGGGCAGCGGTACGTACTCACCTACGGGGCAGAAACTTGGAGGCTCACTAAGAGGGTTCAACTTAAATTGAGAACGACTCAGTAGGCAATGGAGCGGAAAAAATAGGTGTAACATTAAGGGACAAGAAGAGAGCGGAGTGGGTCAGGGAACAAACTCGTGTTAAGGACATATTAGTAGAAATTAAGAAGAAATGGACATGGGCAGGGCATGTAATGCGAAGGCAAGATAACTGTTGGTCATTAAGGGTAACAGAGTGGATCCCTAGAGAAGGCAAGCGTTGCAGGGGGTGGCAGAAAGTTAGATGGGCAGATGAGATCAAGAAGTTTGCGGGGATAAATTGGTCGCAGTTAGCACAGGACCGGGTAATTGGAGAATAATGGGAGAGGCCTTTGCCCTGCAGTGGGCGTAGATACGATGGTGATGATGATGATGCGGGCACGTGCTTATGAGCATAATCGCGAGCGCGAAGACCTCGAAGTTCGCCAGGCGGAAGTGGAGGCCAACAAGCGATGAAGGCCTCAGTTGTCGTTAGTGCACTGCGTATTTACTATCAAGCTTCGAGCTTAGGAACGCGATGAAAAAAATTTTTTTTTTCCACTTTCAGTCCTTCGCACCCGGGAATAATTTATCACAACTTTATCTGAGCTCGTGCGGGCTCTGTAAATTTCAACAGTATACCCCACAAAAACTTTGCCAACAAACATAAAAAAAATGCAAGTGTTTCTTCTGCTGTCTGTTTATCACTGTGCTCCCAATTAACCGGCTGCTTCGCGACAACCAGACTGCCATGTGACACGGCACATGCAAGTCATTTTTTGTAAATTTGAAGTACCGCTGACCAAAGGTTGGCGGTGCTTGAATAAAGGAACGTAAGCAAACAATGCAGGTCTCTGCACGCTGGCAGCATCGAAAATCAGTCTGCGCTCATGTAAGGTTAGAGGCACAGCCAGCCAATTTTTGTGGAATTATACTCTCTATCCGGTGTCACTCTAACGGTGTCACTGAAAACACCTCGTACCAAAACGGTTTCCCTGATAACGCCGTAGAAGGTTTGAAAGCGGAATTTTTAGATCTACCAGCACTACATATGTTCCGTAAAAACGAATGCTGCCAACAAGTTTTTATCTGTAACACCACGGCCGCTGAATACTTCCTGTGCACTCATCTAGCAGCCGTGTTTAGACACAAGATGAAAAGAGCCATTTAAAAACTTGTCTTCAGATAAAACAATAATGAAGTGCCGGCTTTCTCCTATTCCTTTATGTGGTTTCTGAACCATGCATTGGGAACACTTTTTTGCACGATAAAGTTGCCGCTACGCCCCTGAGCCAAAGCAAGTTTTCAAAACTGAAACAGGAATGTTAGTTGCAAGTGATTAAAGTTCTGTGCCGCTCATCAAAATGTCGTCTCTGGGAAACAGGAGCAAGCGGGAATAGAGGATGATTGGAATGATGTGCAAAAACAACACTTATAAAAACTTTTAGGTAGCTGCAAGCATATACTTTCTCGCTAGCTGATATTGAGAATCTTTGTGGCTGCAAGGTATTCAGGTCACGTGATGTGCATAGAAACCATAGTGTCGCATTTGGATGCCAGATACTGCCATTTTTCCAATTTCAGAAAGTTTAGTGCCGCATAAAAATTATTTCCGACAATATATTTAGAAATTCCTCGTGCCTACCTCACTGGTATATAATGCCGGCTTTCATATGGGCTGGAGCGCACGCACTCCAAAAAATCAGTTGGCTGTCCCCTCATTATCCTTATGCCAGGCACGCATGAACACATTTCGAAAGCACTTGCTAAAAGGCTGCATTCGATGCTTGTTACTGTCTTCATGCAGCGCAAGCAACGATTAAAGCACAAGATCATGGGCAACACTGGTCACATGAACTGCTTACAGACACTCTATGATACGGCAGAGCACAGCCAACTCTTTTTCAGCCACCTCCCTCCGTTAAAAAAGCCGTTTTTTGTCTTTTGTGTAGATGCAAAGGAAACTTCTGGTTTGTAGGTAACAACTGCCTTTGTCCATCATTGTCCTCTGTGTAACTTGCCAATTTCTATTCTGGCATGTAGTTCCCGTTTACCACATGCCACTTTTCTATTACATTCTATTTTCTATTACAGCCCCCCTAAATTGACATATTCACGTAACATTTCTTTGACCTGACCAAGACACGAGGCCAGAATATAAAAGGACTCCAGCCAGGACCGACATTTCCGAAAGCCTGCAATAACTGGACTCAGAGCAACATGCACTCAATGCTTTTAATGTGTTTGACACCTACTAGCAGGCTGCTATACCTGCGAAGCTATACCATAATATAAAAATATGCATTAAGCTTACGTAATACAGTTTACGGAATAAAGTTTACGGAATACAGTACATAAAGCTTACGTAATACTGAATGCAGAAGTTAATATAATTTTTTGAAGCAGCTGGAGTGTGAAGAATGTGCAGGTTAACTGAAGGGACAACAACTATATGTTCCCAATTTAATTTCCATACGTCAGCTTCCCTTTGATCATCCAAAACAAACTGCTGAGTACTAACGCTAGTTCAGTCGATTTTCAGTTAAGCGAACATGTTTATCGGTTCCTTGTACATACCTGCAGTACTACGAGTGACACACAAGGCAGGTTTTACTCTTTTCTTTATTCACTCTCTCACACAACCATTGTATGGTACATGCATTTTCGTGGTGCCAGGCAGAACATGGCCAAAGAGGGTCACCTCTCGTACAATCACACGCATGCGTCGTCAGTTTCCGGGGGCGATCAGCAGTCTGCTTGGGCCGCAGACACGGTGGCTCCTCCCCCCAGCATTCGGTCGCTAATTGACCCTGCAAACAGAAAAAAAAAAAAAATGTCAAGGGCAGTGGTGCCCTCAATTTTTACACACCTTAAGTGCAGAGCACTTTAGGGGCTCGCCTTGTCATTGTAGCTCGCTTTAATGCTCTCAAGTGACTGCCAAAATCAGGCGGCACAGCGAGATTACCCAAGTAGAGCCCCACGGCGTAGCCGTCGTCACGGTGTCCCACACAAGCTTTGAAAAACAAGTGGTTTATATAGTCATAACCGTTCAAAATTCATTCGCAGCTGGCGCTCGTCATACATCTCCCCGTTTAGTGCAAAGAAAACTGTGGGCACATTTTAGGCAAAATATGCATAATATACCAGCAGCCCCTGCGTTCATTTAGTTAGGAGCGCTTGTGGGTTGGTTTTTATGATAGTAAGCGGAAAAAAGTGGAAGTGCAAGAAAAAAAATGGCGCGTTCCAGTAAAGTTTGGTTCGTTGAAGATGGTGAGTGGTGTCGTCGTGGAGGGTGGTGAAGGACCCGATGACGAGACGCAGGAGGTAGATGATGAAGAAAAAGTCTATTTACACTTATTTACAGACGATGAAGCGAACATAAGACAAAACGAAAACTGGGTTACAATTAAAAGGCACCGCAGCGCGCAAAGGGGGGGGTATCGCGGCCCGATCCCTGAGGCCAAAAAAGGTGCCGAACCGCCGCGCGGTTGGCGAGGAATTCGTGGGGCTCTGGCACCCTCAAACCATCACGGGAGCAAGTCTTCGTGCGACCGCTCGCAGTCGCAGCTCTCGACAGACTCGTTGAAGCACGCGCGAGCAGGGCGCAAGCAATGCCGCCTCCCCCACAGCAGCGCACATGCCAATAAGGTTTTGACCTCCGCTCCCCCCCCCTGGCCGTCCCCGAAGGTCAGGAGGAAAGGAAAGCCTTCTCCGACGCCGTGTAAAAGCCGCCGCGAGGCCCATACAAAGGGTTGCGACTCGCTGGCGTCGGCGGAGGCCGCCCCAACATTCCGCCACCGGATGGGGAGACCCAACAAGGCCACGAGAAGGAAGGGGGGTCATCGTCAAGACGGGGTTCATCGGCGCTGTCATTATTACAGAGCGCTTGTTGGGTTGGTTTTTATGATAGTAAGCGGAAAAAAGTGGAAGTGCAAGAAAAAAAATGGCGCGTTCCAGACTGCGCAGTAAGGCGCCAGCAAGCACAAAAGCAAGCACAAGCAAGCACAAAAGCAAGAACAAAAAGAACAAAACTCGTACTCGCGACGTTTTATGCAGGGGGCGCGCAAGCACTGCAAAGGCAGGAAATTTGACATGCATTGGACAAACCGCTGTTCAATTCACCTGGAGAGGTAGTGAGACCAGGCGGCAAAGAGCGTGATGGGTGGTAGCAGTGAGCGGATAACGGCTCCACAACCCATTATGGCAAATCACTGCTCTGCACTTCCAGCAGCTTTCGCGTTGAGTGGAACAGCTTGAAGTTTTAGCAGTCTTAGACTACCTAAATGTCAAAATTTTTCCCTGTCTGTGTGTTCATTCATCATTCAATTGAACTGCTCAGACAAACAAAAAAGAAGAGAGGATTCTTGAGCACAAACTATACACAGGAAAGACTATTCCGAGCTACTAAAACTGCCGCCATGGCTCATAAATGGCCCGGCCCTATCATTCATAGCAAAGAAAACCCGAGGGATACTTGAGGCAAAATCGAAGTACACAAACTAGATTACCCTCATACTTTTAATTAAACATACACACTGCCCTAGATTTTCCTATAGCCAATGAGAAAAAATTGTGTAAGAAAAGGTGTAGCAGAGAGGAAAGATAAAACAAAACACTTAAAAAAAAGGTGCTGGCTCGAGCTGTTCAACGCATAACAGAAACAACAGGCCCCAAGGATGGTGCCAGGCAATGCGAATGCTGGAGAATTGTAGTTCATCATGGGTGTGAGGGGAGAGGGCGTTACATGCCAGGGAAGGCAGAATTAGTAGTACAGGTAAACCTCGATGTAACGAACTTCAATGTAACGAAACCCTCGATGTAACGAACCACGGAATTTTTCGTAACTTCAAGTGTATGCACACCATGTATTTCACCCTCTCTGTAACGAAGTCCCGGTTTGCCGGAATTTCAATGTAACTAAGTTTCATGGAGAACTAGGCACGAAATTTAATTGTAAGAGTATATTTTGGGACGCAAGCGCCGAAATGGGTCTCAATAAAACGCGAACGGCAACACTGGCCGCCCAATGCCGCGGATGCAGCGAGCCCCTTGCCTACAAACTGCGTGGCGTGCATACACGGCTGGCGCACTGTTTCTGTTTCTGTCGGAGCTTAATCGTCTACGCGGGCATCAGCGTGAACCGCATGGAGCGTTTTCTCCCCGCAAAAACTCAAAACGCGCCCCGCAAGCCACAGGCGCGCTGACACAGCCACGGAGACCACCCGCGCTATGTGGGTAGCTCCAGCGACCGCTTCCAACCGCTCGCTGAAACGCAACTCGAGGGGCAAATGAGAGGGGCCTGCGAGAAAAAAAGCGGATAACGTTGGCGAAATTTTCACAGTAAAACGTCATGCGCGCCGCTTACGAAAGCGCCCATCAAACATCCTCCGCGGTGGTAAGCCTAATCGCCTCTTGCGGGGCCGCCGCCGCCGCATGCCGCCGTTTTGCCCTTCGTTCGAGTTCGCTCATGCTTGTTGGGTTTCATCGTTCCAGCAAGCATTTGTGAATCTTTATGAGCCTTGTGCGCGCGTTTTTTTCACACCCGCGTCCGCGTTTGCGCGCCGGCGGCGGCTTCTGCGCCAGGAAGTGACTCGCGCTGCACGCGGCAGTGGGAGGAGCCTGACCAGTTTCGCCAATGGGGAGGCGCGCACCCTACGGCGGGAGCTTCGAAGCGCTCGGGCATGCCGAGGATATTTGATGGGCGCTTTCGTAAGCGGCGCGTATGACGCTTTACAGTGAAAATTTCGCCCACGTTATCCGCTTTTTTTCTCGCATGCCCCTCTCGTTTGCCCCTCGAGTTCCGTTTCAGCGAGCGGAAGCGGTCGCTGGAGCTACTCACATCGCGCGGGTTGTCTCCGCGGCTGCGTCAGCGCGCCTGTGGCTTGCGGGGTGCGCTTTTGCGGGGAGAAAACGCTCCATGCGGTTCACTCTGATGCCCGCGTAGACGATTAAGCTCCAATAAAAACAGAAAGAGTGCGCCAGCCGTGTATGCGCGCCACGTTTTCTTTTGCAGGAAGATGCTTCACGGGATGAACACTTCATTAAAACCGCGAATTTCAATGTAGCGAAATTTCAATGTAACGAAGTAAATTGCGAATTTTACCGACTTTGTTACATCGAGGTTTAACTGTAGTAGCAGAATAATTTATCAGTGGGATGGCACAAGGCCAAGTTGGCGACGGGAAGGTTGGGAGGGGTTAATGAGTATCACTATGGAAGCCTCACAGGCGAAACTACATAGTGAGCTAAGTGTCTGTTTGGCGTCAGTTCATGGCCATATTCAGTGGCTATCATTTTATAACGATGTTTGCAGGGAAGCAAGCAAGTGTCTAATATTGTGGTTGCAGTGGCTGCTTTTTAGGTGGAGGCCAAAAGTGGAAAAGCCCCGTGTGTCAAGATTCCGGCACATGTCAAAGCTCCTGGGGAGGTGGTCAAAATTAATACGGAGCCCTCCACTACGGCGCAACTCATGGCCGAGGGTGTAGCTTCGGCGCGTTCGAACCCCAAAATTTGAATTTGAAAGCATTATTGACAGTCACTGCAGCCGCTGCAATGCGCTTGCACGTGTCTGTACAAGGACAAGCACTTCGTACATCTTCATCGCAATCTCTGAAACTTTTCTTCGAATGTTGTCTGTACGAGTGCGTTCTCAAAGGTATTGCAGTCACACAACAAAACAAGAAAACACTGCATACTTGCTGTCACACAACACAGCTGGACCACACAGCGCTGCCACACGTGCCAATGTCGTGGCACTTTTTCTGCCTTCGGCACTGAATTCACCGTATACACTGCAGTGGATGGAAACCAGTAGCCACTGAAAAAGGTGCGTTGCCACCACTGACGCTTTTTGACACGATGTAGACAGAGATTCCCCTCCTCACCTGCCAGCGTGTCCAGGGTCAGGCGTCGCTCGGTCTGGGGTGAAGAAGCGGCCGACGACGGGGTGGACGACTCGAAGGGCACCACCAGCTCCCCGTAGTAGTTGAACACCTTCAGCTGTGGCAGCCTCCTTGCCAGCAACTCCAGCAGCAGGTCAACCACCTGGGGCGGTGGGATGACAACGCAACGGCATGCTCACAAAAACGGCTTCCTCATACCACAACAGACCAGAGGAGAAGGTACACTGGATACCCTGGGAAGAGAAGGTGCAACAACCTTGCTTTGGCCAAAACGTGGCTACGATGGAACAATGAATGCAGATCAAGTGCAGTAGCACGCACGCTGCTTTTAAATTGCCTGTACAATTAGAAAACAGAAAGCTGGCTGCAGCGATGCCTCAAAATGATTCTCGCACTCACTAAATGACAAAGCTGGACGACTGCGACCCTATGGATCGGTGAACGACGTTAAACGCAAAGTTGACAGGTTTGAGCTAAGAAGAATGCAGGGCCATTGCTGTGTGGCTTCTGTAACAGGCCAGCGCGATCAATGTCGAAAAAAATGTCACGAAACTTCGGTCGTCCATTTTGTCACTAGAACACAGGGAGTGAATAAAGGTGGGCTCATGCCCAATTATAATCGCCCATTATAATCACACACATCACCAGTTATAGTCACACATCACCCCTGAGCTTCAGCTCCATCACTGAGACCAATCACAAAAACAAAACCACGACCGTGCCATGGCAGCGGTTCTCAGAATCAAGCATTGATAGAAGCCATGCTCTGATTTGTACAACCCTCACACAGCTGCAACTAACATGGGCATCAAACAAGACAAGCACCCAATATGTCCCCGAGTTCATACCCTTACACGCGAATACATCCGTCAAACGAAGTCAACGATCAGCCCCTTGCGACACAGCATGAACTTCATTCAAGCACATGCAGTCATTGACGGTTGGTCGTGCTTTTTATCTGCATGCTTCTACTGCCTCTATGCTGGACCTTTTGACAAAACACTTCTTGCTTGGCTTGTTTCTGTTTTCTCTTGAACCCTCACAAGGGCCGGACAAATAAGAGTAGCCAAGCCAACCAGACTGCACGCTAGAATGGCCAAACGCATTCTGGCTGTTTAACACAACAGTAAAGAAGGACGACGGGACAAGCGCTCGTTTGCTGCGTTTACTTGTTTTTTAGACCACAGCGAATAGTGCAGGCTCGTGCACGGCGACTGTAGTGCGAGCTTTCCTTCTGCTACACACTTCCCGCTCCCCATGTGCTTCCGAAGAAGTGCCACATCGTGGTCCATGATTGTGGTTGTGCACTGTTTTCGCGTCCCATTGTTCATGCCTGCAAAGTGCTCTCTTCTCAGTTACAAGGCACTGCATGGTCGTTGTTTATGAGTGCAGTACAGCAACTCCAGTACAAGTCTTTTTTTTTTCCCCCGCTCCAAATGCGTATCGTGCCCACTCCGGATCCCTGGAGTACCGCCGATGCGAGTTGAAAAGTGCATTCTCTGGGTTGAAAAAGAACGTCATGTGTCCCGAACATGCGAAGTAGCTTCTGCTTTTGCACAAAAACCTATAAAAATTGAGGCCTGTAAAAAATATTAATATTTGATTGGATACTCAGATTTTTTTCCAAATTCCATTTGATATTCCATTCGAAAGGTACTATTCAGCCTTCACACACACCTAAAGGAAACACATGGGGCAGAGGACAGACTCAGAATATAGACACTAGGCTGGTAACCAATGGTAACCAATCTCCAAATGAGCGTCACCAATGCCACAAACACTTTTGCTTAACGAGTGAGCTGTATCGCCACCGAGGATTGAAAAACCACCCCAGCCCAGCCCACCACCACCCGTCTCTGGTGGCCACCACCATCGTGCTCACCTCGTTGCACTGCTCGAGGTGGATGTAGCGCAGCTTGGGCATGCGGCTGGGCAGCTCGGTCAGGCAGAAGCCGTGGATCTTGAACAGCCCCAGCAGCACCAGGTTCACCAGGTTCCTGCCATCCACAGGGGAGGTCAATGCAAGGCCACTGCTTCAGGGGGGACGTGGCACGTAAAACTATTTCTGGTATTTATGGACGAAATGCAACGAAATTAGGAGAATTTATGAGTTAACTAACCTAATAACAAAACTTAAATCAGTTAAAAATATCTTCTATACTTTTCGGGCTACCAGACTAATTACCTTCACAACGTCACCCCAAGATTACTAATTACGCAAGAACTCAACAAGATTTTCATATCAGCGTGACTTGGATGGTCTATTCTGTGCAAGGCAGCTATCAGATTATTGCTTTATTTCCTTTAGGTATCAAGAAAGAAAGATAGAAGTTTCACTTTCTTTTGGCATGAAACTATTTGTAATTTCGAAAGGAAGGCAAACCTTTGGTTCTTCTTTCTTTTGCCTAAAGGATATAATGCAATCATCTAATACTTCTCAGCACAGAATAAACTGCCCCGGGGACCCCTTTTGGGCTTGAAAAATCCTGGGGGACCCCACGATTAGCAATTTGATTGGTGTCAATAAGGTCAGCTTAAAATGCAGCTTAAAAAGTATTAGTAGCCTACACTTATTCGATTTGCCCGCCTTTTGAAGGTTGACGTTACTAGTACGAAATGCGCTCCTATTTCATCCCATTTGCTCTATAAATAAAAAATTTTTACAAACACCTACATACGAGCCTCACACAGTGGAATGCTTTTTTCATTCTCATAGCTGGCTTGTCGTCCAAAAAGCAGTTGTTAAATAGTGCTGCCCCGCGAAATAAATGTAAGCGTATGCTGGAATGCGGCAAAGCCGCTAGACCTTTGTGCAGTGCAGAAACCTGGCAATGTGCAGTAGAAAAGCCAGAATGGCGGGACTAAAAGTGGGATCAAGAGGTAGGCTTCGCGGACCCGCAAACTCAGTGCAAAACACTCTCGCGGACTCCCAGGGGGTGCAGTGGACCCCGAAATGGTTGAGAATCAGAAAGATCTAATAGCTTCCTGTGCACAGAATGGACCTTCTGATTGTGTTGTGCTGACATAAAAATCCGACTTCTTGCCTAATTAGTCAATTTGCTGAATGCAAGTTTCAGAAGGGGTTATTAGTCTTTATGAAAAAAGTATTAGAATACTAACGCCCAGTGGAGTGTCGACTGGGTACAGGAATGACCACGTTGATTCAGTTTCCCGCTTTTTTACTACATCACTGCTCCTAATTTTTATTGGTACATAAAATAAAAAAGCCGTTTTTACGACACACAGGAACCGGCACCTGGTCACACTAAATAAAAAAGCCGTTTTTACGACACACAGGAACCGGCACACATACACTCACGGGCACAGTGTGCACATCATTAATGCAGGCAACAATGCAGGCACGGGGACGGGAGCTTTAAATCAGTGCGCCTAAATCTCAACCCACAGGAATTTCAGTAGTTTGCCCCAATCGAGAAAATGTGAGACGTGACCTGGAATCAAAGCCGCGACCTCTTGTGCTCAGTGCAACACCTTGGCCACTTGCAGTGCAACACCGGGCCACTCTAGGGCAACTCATGGGATCAAGAGGTGAACCCAGTGGGCGCAACCACACACACGGCAATGCAGTGGGTCTCCCGAAATGGTTATCATCAAGAAAGTGCAATACGTTCTGCCTAAGGCAGTGTGGCAGCCATCGCTGTGTTTGCCAGCAACTCGTTGCTAGGATTCCGAACAGATTCATTTCAGCAAGTGGTCACGTGGAAGAAGGAAGGGGTAGCTTTATGAAAGACAGTGATTGACGAATACATAGACGCCCAGTGGAGTGTCGACTGCGGGCTACAGGAATGACACGTTATTATCCCGCTTAAATTTTTGTCATCACTAGTTCCCAGACTTACTTTGCGAGGACTGTTTTCTCTTCAGGTCCAAACAGGAATTCGCACTAGGTAGGCAAATCACGGGCAAGAGATACAAGGCTCGCCCCACTCACGGGCAGTTGGCCACAATGGTAGCGAGGCCGTTCTCCGTGATGTCCCAGCACCACGGGAGCTCCAAGGTGTGCAGCTGCGGACACCTGGGTGGAAAGCACGCACGCCCCGTTCAGTCCACCGCCACCACCATAATCATCATCATAGTCTCATGTCCACATCCACAGCAGGACAAAAGCCCTTCAATAGGCCTCCTATTGTTCCTGTCGGGCCCAGCCAGAGCTAAAAAAAAGCGGTTTCACTCAACGTGAAAGCTGTCGAAGTGCAGAGCAGTGATTCACCATAATGGGCTTAGCGCTGTTATCCGCTCAAGCTACCATCCAATGCAATTCAAATTTCCACCTTCACAGTGCGCATGCCCCTGCCTGAAACTGCACCAGCGGGGGTTCTGTTCTTTGTGCTTGCTTTTCCTCCCAAGTGTGCCGGCATTGCACTGCCACTTTTTTTCACTTGCTATCATAAAAACCAAACCAACAAGTGTTCCTACCTAAATGGGCGTGGGCACTGCCGGTTAATTACGTATACTTTGCCTCAAACGTACCTGCTGTTTTCTTTGCACTAACAACGGGGAGATGTATGACAAGCACCAGTGGTTCACGAGTTTCCAGTGGTTATGACTGTATAAACCACTTGGCTTTACAAGCCTCCGGGTTACGCCGCGACAACAGCAGCTACGCCGGAACACCGGCTCTACTTGGTCCAGCGAGCGAGCTACGACCAAGGCGCGGCCCCTACAGTGCTCTCTGCACTCAACAAATCCACCGAATACCCATAGGAAAGGCAACAGGGGGAGAAGCTTATTGGGGTACGACGCAGCACAGGTTCATACCAATTGTCTAAAACAAGCACGTCTTCAATGCCAGTCAAGTTTAAAGTGAAACAATTCACGACAGGAAATCTAGTTTCTGTGTAGCTCTGAGCAGCACGTAGAGCAAGACTTCGTTGCATTCTGAATGGCTGTAAGCAATGTTTGAGCAGAGCTTGTTACTAAATGTATGCTCCTCCAGTGACCTCCCCTGTTGCACGCACAAGATTTGCCAACCCTTCTGCTGCGGATTATCTCTTGCCTGAAGCATTTTTCCAACACACTGATTCTTCTCTGCAATGGCCTTGCTGTAATTCCAACAATGCAGACAAATGTCAGAGGACCATTATTACATGAAGCCCGCCATCCCACTGTTACAAGGCTCCGGAAGCAGCCGTACATACCCCCTTCTTTTCCCCTCAATGGAAACTGCTGACAAAGCATAGGAGAGCTGGGACTTCTTCTTGACTAAGGGCACGTGGTAGAGTTAGGATGGAAGGTGGTTGAAATTTGCAAAGCACATAAGCAAAAGGATAAGAATAAACGGTCACCTAACCACTTTCCTGCGAAAATACGACGATACTGGAAGACTAGATATCTGCTTGTTTGAAGAGACCCTGAAGATGGCTACTACACCAAGTACCTTCCAAATCAAATTCCAACGCAGTGGGTCTCCCGACTTTTCTTTTTCTTTTTTCTTCATTCTAAAGTTGACTAGAATACATGCTTCCTAAAGAGACCCTGGCAGCCTACTACTATGCCAAGTTCCTGCCAAATCAAAATCCAACCCATGCTCTATTTATCACCTCACTTCAATGCCGTTATTAAAGGTTACTTCCACTGATGTTTCTGACAACCAAGCCAGCCACGCACCAGGCTTGGCGGGAGCACGTTATCCCAAAATGTCTTGTATGAGACTGATGTCAGGGCACCCATTTTTGCACTTAGTTGCAGGGGCTTTAGCAGTGAGTCAAGCTGAATTAAACTGACCCTGGCCAAATGCAAATGCATATTCACAATGCATTTGTATTTCAGTCAGAGCACACACCAGAGGACAGTAAAAAAGGGGCCCCACAACCCGGCTTGCACACGGGTAATACGATAATCTGGGCAAGTAATCAAGCACGGCCGAAACCAAACTACCACACGCTGACTTCCACTGTCACTGCATAGCTTATTTGACCTGCCTGCATCACACTGTTTCTAGGTTTCTATCCGTTGGTCAATAGATTGATGGATTTGTTTATTGATGGATTTCCCTCTAGTATATACGTATTCGTACGAAACTATGTTTTTCTGTCCCTATAATTTGCTTCAACTAATGTGCACTTTACACTTCACAACACCTGTACTGGATACCCAGCTTTTCTTCGTATAAACTTTCTTACATTTCATTTAATGTTGATTGTTCTCAAACTGTACTCATAGTTTTCCATGAAATGGCCAGTTGCAGTGCAATGCCTATTGTTGAGTCTGGTCCCACAATAGGTATATTCTTCGGGCATACGAGTAAGCTGTAGCAGAAAGAGGCTACTACTACTACTACTAAGAATTTATACTATCTGTTGCTACAGCAAGCACCAAGCTTTTGTGTATGCCGCCTTTTTTCCCTCTTTGTTCCCGCTAAAGCGACAACCATTGTGGACTTAAATGAAACTTGCCCAAACTCTGAGAAGCAGCAGCTCAATTTGGAACAGAAGAGAAAATTCGAGGACACCTAAGCATTTCTTGTGGGTTGCCATTCAAAATAACGAATGTCCACTGAACACCTGAGATGCCTTGCCTCCGCCTTGCATTGTTAAGGGCTTTGCAATGTTGGCTATTTGGGATGCGCTGCTTGCGATCTGCCTAATGCTTCAAATGGTTTCAGTCCCTGCTACTCAAAGCACTGCTGCTTGCTCTTGCCGCCACATGACAAGAGAGTTGAAGACAATGGCAAATTCCTCTTCTTGTTTCTTCCCCTTACTTCGTCAGCGCTATACTGTTGTTACGACCACCTCTCACTACTGCCGAGTTTAAGCGCACGCCACGGAACACCCTCGTGAAGGGCCGTTTAAGTGCAGAGCACTTAGGAGCTCGCCTCGTTGTCGTAGCTCACTCCCTGGACCCAAGTAGAACCACATGTTCCATCGTCACAGCATAACCCAGAGGCTTCGAAAGCCAAGTGGTCTATATAGTCTACAGTCATAAGCGTTCGAAACTCGTGAACCACCGCTGCGGTGGCTCAGTGGCTAAGGCGTTGCGCTGCTGTGCACAAGGTCACGGGCTCGATTCCAGCCGTGGCGGCCGCTTTCTGATGGAGGTGAAGAGCAAAAACGCTTGTGTGTTCGAGATTTGCCGCACGTTAAAGATCCCCAGGTGGTCAAAATTAATCCGGAGCCCTCCACTACGGCGCGCCCTCATCGCCTGCGTTGTGTCGGTGCGTTAAGACCCTACAATCAATCAAATCAATCGAAACTCGTGAACTGCTAGTCCTTGTCATACATCCCCCATTGTTTAGCACAAAGAAAACTGCAGGTACATTTGAGCCAAATTCATGCATTTAACCGGCAGCGCACATGTTCATTTAGTTAGGAGCACTCATTGGAACGGTTTTTACAATACAAGTGGAAGAAAGTGGCAGTGCAACGGCGGCACGTGCGGGGAGGAAAGCAAGCACAAAAAGAACAGAAATCCCGCAGGTGCAGTTTCAAGCAGGGGGCACACGAGCACTGTGAAGGAGGGAAATCTGAATTGCATTGGCTGGTAGCAGTTAGCGGTAACGACGCTATAGCGATAATGGCAAATCACTGCTCTGCACTTATGAAGCTTTCACGTTGAGTGGAATAGCTTTAATTTTATCATATGGTACTAGCTATGGTGTGAGAAAATGAGGGCAAAAGAAGAAGAGACCCATACAACATACAGTTTGGCCCTGTGTTGCCATAGGTGTTTCATCTTTTTGTCTTTATCTCTGGGGCGCCGTAGTTCCCATTAAGTATCATGTACGAACTTGTCCACATCAGCTTTGGTTACACCATTTTTTTTTATCAGGAACACCGAAGCGGCCATACCCCAGCTTTCTTTCTCAACTGATGCCAGGGAACATCTTGTGACAGAACCTTCGTGGCATTGGAATGCCTCCGAAGGAGGCCGTTTTTCTTTTACGGACGCCACTTTTTTTCACTCATGGGCCAGATTTCGCCTTAATGGGGCTCTGCAACACACTTATGATACATGCTTTCACTCTTTCCATCGCGTCTGGAAGCACTGCGCAAGCTACAGTTATCGCCAGCACGGAGAGGCACTGAAACAATTTGCTCGTCGCAGGAGATATCCCTTCTGTTTCTCTTTAACTTTTGTGCTTTCGCTAAAGAGGCCATCGAATGAGTTCGTTTAAAGCTGCCACTGAAAGGGACGCTAGCTAATAGCCACTACACTGCTGTACGAAGCAATTCCAGCGATCGAAGGACGCCAGGACCCAGGGAAGAAAGAGAAAATCTTTGAGCAGCTTCTAAGTTATCTGATGAGCATTAGTAGTAACGTTTGACGTATGGGCTAGTTGGTTTAACATAAATTTACGGTGGCAATAAGGACACACAAGTACAACTGCGCTGCGTATGTCCCTTACTTGTACCTGTGTGTGTCTTCATTTGCGCCGCAAATACAACATTACTGGTAATTTTAGCGTTGGTTGGCCACATTCTGAAAGCATTTAAGACTGAGAAAAAAATTGAAAAGTGTTGCAGAGTCGCTTTAAGGGGCCACACTGGCTTAGAAACTTTTTTTTTTTTGCATTCCACCAATTTTTATGAAAGTTAATGAGCTTGTTCAGTCCTTTTTAGCTGAGTCAAATATCCAATTACTTTTGATGTGAGGTCGTTAGTTTTCTGAATTAACTGAAAATCTCCCTTGATTATTCTTGAGAACGTAGGAAAAAAAACTATTGAACAAAAGATTACCAGCAAGCAGAATAAACAAAAATACCAGAAGTTGTGAGGAATGAAATGTGGGAAGCAGTTTTGTTGTTTTACAATCTCGTACAAGTTACATTCATTCTGACTTCCAGGTTTGAAGTTCTCCTGCTAACCAATTAAAAATAATGCTAATTAACAATTACTGAAACATAAAATGTATAACCTGCTTCCCATATTGGATGGTTTAAACATTCAGCTTCACAGTACAAAATAAATCTTCCTAGCTGCACTACATGCTGGGATGTACTGCTTGAGAATTTCCTATTACTGCAATACCACTTGTGAATGACGAAAGGGAAATTATAGAAAACTTGTCATTTTTTGTTGAAATCTGACCTCTATGGAAGTTTTCAGTACCTGGCACTGTTCCAAGTACAAAATTTTCGGAGGAAAGCCTGCAAATCAAGAGAAAAGTGATGCCTAAAAAAAGTTCTTTTTTGGGACAA
>JABSTR010001511.1:0-31286 GCA_013339765.2 Haemaphysalis longicornis | reverse complement strand
GGCGCTGCGCTGCGCGCTGGAATTTGAGTCGGTCAAACTCCACCATTGTTACGGGTTACTTTGCTCGCTCTACGGGGGATAGCAAACTTAGCAGGCGACCGGATCGGTAGCCGTGCCTGGCGGGGTTTTGCCTCGGCACAACTAACGACGATCCCCGTTCCCCAAGGAACGACAGAGACTGAGCTGCGATTTCTTGAGTACGGGCATGAGCGCGTCGGGGCGGTTACGCGTGCGCGGAGACTGTCGACTGCGGTGGCTCTCGCTCGGATTGTCTGGCGGGGTTTTGCCTCGACGCTCCTGGCTTGAGTCAACTAGCCGACGCCTCGGAAGGGTTTTGGGGCGTCTTTTATAGGGAGACCGGGAGAGTTTCTCCGAAATGATTAGCCACGTCTCCTCTCTCCACCGACTAGACCAACACCCTCTACGCGCCCGCGTGCCGCTACCGCCATCTCTCGGGGCACCGTGCAATCACTTTTTTTTATTTTTGTAACAGCGTGAAAGTTCGCTCCATGTGTTCAGGCCTTTACGAGTGCAGCGGTGAGAGCTAAACCGTGGAGTTAGGCGGAAGCGTACGGCCACCAAAGGGCAGTCGGTCGCAGCAAAGACCGTCGCTATGAGCGGACAAGCCAGCACATGCAGTGAGCTGCGTCCGGCGCGGCATGAAGCAACGTAATCGGACGCTGACGTCATATGTGCCACTTTATTTTCTGCTGCGCCGCTGCGAAGCGTTATTGACAGTTGTCCAGTTTCCATATTACTTATGTATTTACTTTTGGAATGGATGGATGGATGGATGGAAAGGACTTTATTGAATAAATCCTGCAGTAGGTAAAGCCCGGTTGTCGGGCCTGCCTCAACGGGGCCGTGCGTTGCATCCTCTTGGGCAGACCTACTCGACAGGACCCCTTTGCGGAGTCCGTGCTTTCGAGTGACTTGAGAACCTGCTGCATGGCCACTCTTGATCCGACTTGTTGGTTGAGGGGATCGACGATTTGGAGATCTGCGGGGTTGTCTGTGAAGCTGACGCCGTCTTGCACAGCTGCACAGTCCCTAGGATGTGCCAGCGATTGGCCGTACCTTGTTTGCAGATGTCGCTCTGTGCGCTGGGATAATTGTCGGGGAACATAGGATGGAGGAGCGCTGGTGTGAGCACCGACGCACTTTGGAGGCGTCGTAGGTGTACTGCTTCTTCCCTCCTTAGAGATTTCTGGTGTGAGGGGCGTACAGGTACTTTTTTTTCTATTTGATGTGTGTTTGGCATTTTTCTGTGTTCTGAAATAAACCTGAGGTTTATTTTTCCTGTGTGATGGCAATGACTCAAGATGGGGTGAGGACTCATGACCGCGTCACACTTGAAGGAGGCTTGTTAACTTAAGGCACTGTACCAGTAAAATAATATCAGGACCAGTGCCCTGGTGACCTTTTGAATCGCATTTTTTTTGCGCACGGTGACTAAGACCCTTTGGTTGTGGTATTTACATGGAAGCAATGTGCTTCAATAGAGATATGGAGAGTAGGCCGCCAAGGTCACGGTCATATTCCCTTTATCTCCCCACGTGCTCAGTCGTACCACCCTGTTTACAAGTTTCCGGTATTCATGAGAACTAAAGGGGACGTTTTAGTGACGTCGCATTGGTGCCTCCGGGGCATACAAACTACGCCCCTTTTTTCACCCCTTCCATGTGGAGAGGGGACAAGGGGAGGAGCAAAACGTTGCTAGGGAGGCAACCTGGGGATCAGTCTACTCTGTGCTGCGCCTGGATTCAGGTCGTCTTTCTCAAACGGTTGGGTATATGTCTGTGCCGTTGCTTTCATCATGCAGGTAAATGTTGACGCTATTCTCTCTTCGCCAGGCAGAAGATAGAGGACCTTGATGACAGCCCTCGAGACCTGGGAATACGGCAGCCGCCTGCTGCTTGAGAACCTGCTGCGGGAATGGAGCTGGGCAGGGAGTTCCGACAGCGAGGACGAGTTCAGCGGGAGCGGTAGCAGCAGCGAGGACGAGTCCAGCGGAAGTGGTAGCAGCAGCGAGGACGTGTCCAGCGAGAGCAGTAGCAGCAGCGATGACGATTCCGAGGGCGAAGATGATGTGCCTGCGTGTGCCCTCCCAAGCAGACTTCAAGCCGGAAGCGGCCGGGTGATTTTGCAGAGGTTGCACACCATTCCAAGAGATGCCACCTGCAGTGCCTTCGGACACAGATGCCGCGCCCGAGGAAGATGACGGTGACCCAGCATGGAGGTCCATCGAGTGAGGACAATGAAGATGATAGCTACCACCGTTGTCGGAGCTCCATTTCCTACTTCGCTGACGAATATGGGCTGCCTAATGAGGAACCCGTGATAGACCCTGATCTTTCGTTCCTTGACTAGAATATTGTTCCTATAGACGGTCATTTTGGCTGTGTATTTCGGCCTTGTTGTAATGAGTACGACTGTCTTTTAAGTGCGAATGCACTTCTTAAGCGACCCTGAACCTGCGTCCACCGGCGATGTCCGCGCACGTGGAGATGGGCGCGCGCAGCCTGGCCGCTGACATGGCACATACCCACGTTGGGGATTGGCCAGGAATCTCCTCGTCTTCCTTGGCAACGGGGGAGATGGGCGCGCGCTGCCTGGCCGCTGACAAGGCACATACCCACGTGGGGGATTGGCCAAGAATCGGGCGTGAGAAGGGCTAATGCACCTGCTTAAAGGAGTACTGACACGAAATTTCAAAGCTGAGATCCGCTCTAGCAATCAAGTACAACGACAACCAAATAGGTGTCTGTGAATAAATGCATCTTTCTTTCTTTGTAGTTGTGTGTGTGTGTGTGATCTCTCTTTCGCGAACATTACCGAACCGCGCAAATTCAACTCGTGCATTCGCAGGTGTGTAGCACATTTTTCGCGCTTTAACACAAAGCGCTAACGATGTTCTGCTGTTTTGTTTGAAAATTTCACGTTGCTACTTCGCTCCCTACTCCCTCTGATATTCCTACCCGGCGTAGTTCTCCCTTTTCTTTTTTGACAAAACAATTCTGTGATTCCTCTAATGTATGTACAGAAAAGTGCGTGTCTGCTCAACGTAAGAAATTACTGTTAATAAGTGTAAATGTGAATACTTGGTTGCAAAAAAGATTGTACAGCCACAAGGTCAATAAAACTAAATATATTATCAACATAAATCATTTTTACGTAGCCACCGACCTGACATCCCCACAGGCGTAAATAAACTCTGGAGAAACAAGCCACAACACACAAAACAAAAAAGTCACACCTTTTCCACTATGTATTCAGCAGAAAAATTGGTTATTGGCAAAGTTAACACATTCATTGACCTCAGTATATGTAGTTGTGATTCACTGACAAAATAGATGTACAAGTGGAAACTAACCGCAAACTGCCCGATAGGGTGCCCCACACAATAAGATAGCATAAAAAACGGAGAAACAAAACTTGGGAAGAAGCAGAAAAAGTGTACATAAAAGTGCTCATTTTGTGTATATCCCCGATAACGCACATAAAATGCATACCGCACATAAAAAAATGTCGGGAAAAAATGTGGTATACATAAGGGTGTGTGATTGCGTGAATACCACATTTCGGTGAGTTGTGAAGGCATGTGGGTGAGTGGGTAGGTGTATTTCGATGGCATCAAGAATTAGTAATTCGTTAATGAACCTGCGGAACCAGCAGCCAATGTAGACGTTAGGGCTGCCCTTACGCGCGATCGCTCCCAATGGGAATTTTGACAGGAGCTTTCTGGCCGCACTCAGCAAATGGTAAATTTAATAGGAGGTTGTGCCAAGTGAATGCGGGGGCAGCTGCTTTTTCTCTAACTCAGCCAATTATTGCGTTGTTCATGCTCACACATTAAAAACAAGGAGCCATATAATAAAAGAAGAAAGCTGAACTCAGAAATCAAGCATCAAAGTCCTGCGCAGAAATTTGGTATTAGTGCTCACGATTCAGACGTACCGTATTGGGGAGATAATGATTGAATTTTGGGCTGCGCCGCAAACGTAATACACGTGAAATATTCGCAAAGTGCGTGCTAAGGCGGGTAATCTCATCCCTTATTTCCCGTAGCGGCTCCGCAGACAGCGCTAGTCAGGGTGGAAGTATGGGCGATTCGAAGGATGAAGGGAGAAAATATACAATAGTCGGGTTTATTTGGCCGAGGATGCTGACATGCTACTGGTCTCGAACTCAGTGCTATCAGCAGGCGTAGCCTGTGCCGCCCGGAGAGGACTGCTGGAATGCACGGGCGGGCTAGCGGAACGGCGGGGCGTGCACTTTCATAAAAGCGGGCGCTCGGCGCTCCTGCAGTCCGGCCGTGTGGATTGTTAAGGGCTATTCACACGAGGGGAAATCCGCCGTTTGGCTCCTTGGAGTGCGCAACACGTGACCCTACGTCACGGTTTCTGCGCGGTTCCCGCTCCCACCGGAGGTCGGAGCTCGGCTCGGGAGCTACAATCGATCCGATGCTTAGCGGCGTAGGCGGCGGGATTTCGTCTGTTCGTCGGGCAGCTGTCTGCGCCTCAAGGTCTAGAACGCTTGCAGCACTCTATTTTAATGTTTCTTTTTACAATGGTGCGAAAATGCACCGCGCACACGACAGGCGCACTGAGCGAGCCGCGCATACCACCAGCACGGTCGCTGGGCGAGGGGCGGCCGCGAAGTGGCGCAGGTAACTCGAGCGATAGCTTGTTATCGCTCCCCAAAGCGCAGACAGCTGCACATACAAGAAAGGGGATAATGATGTGATGGCGTGCTGCTCCGCCTTATCGTAGGGTGCCCAGCTGGATTCACGCATACGGGGGCGCTGGCATCGCGGCAAACCTACCTTGGCGGCACCAGAATCGGCCGCGCCGGCGTCCCGCATAAGGACAGCTTCGCCGCAGCCCTCTGCTGGACCCTCGGAGGAAAGATTTTCTGCTTCCATGGCTCGACCGGCGTTCGGAATGGTGAACAGTGTAATCAAACTGACTGTATGCCACCCTATAGACTGCTCCGGTTTTTTCATTGGCTCCAGTGAAGAAAAGGGCGTCAAACTTTACGACAGGCAGCATGTTTCCAATGTGTCCGAGGAACGCTACCGCGCAAACATGACCGATAATTGTAATGGGTCGCTGCATAAGACAAGCGACCGTAAACAATGTGGCTTACGCCGTCACAGCTTATGTGTGCAACCAGTATTGCTTTACTTTGGCGCGGTCTTCTTGAAATTAGCCAAGGCTAATGCGACCGATCGACGCAGGTAGCCCCTGCATCTACGTCTAGCGAATAGGAGCTGTTCTTATCTGCGTATTTGCACGTGGGAACCAGCGCGCGTTTTCCTAATTACGAAACAGCGTTCTTTTGTCTACTAAAGCCAGCTCAAACGAAATGCGCGTTCAGCGGAACGATATGCCCAATGAGAAAAACGTTTGCTTCACTCGTACGCCACCTTAATAGTTCTGACTACCTTGTCTTTGGCCATCACTATTCGCCGTACACCGCCGGCTTGAAATTTCTTGTTGCTGCTTAGCAGGTGTATAGATTAAACCTTCGCTTATCAATATAAAAATGCTGAAACAGCCTCTTTTAACAGCTTGCTTCCTCGCCTTTCGCGCTGCTTATTTTTTGGTGATGATGCTTGCACCAACTTGCTTAATCTTGCGTCTTATGATATACACTGGATAGAAACCTGTACGGAAAGTGCTTGTCGGCCAACCACCTGCAGAGGGGGAGAAACGTAGAGGCATGCGAATGCCTCGAAACTTCGAATACTTCGCGAATAGTATTTGTCGTTCTGTTCGCAGGGCAGATATGTCGATTGAAATATTTGAAGCCTGGTGAATAAAATAGCTCTGAAGCACGTACATGCCGATTGCTGGTTCACTGCACGGCATGTCCTTTTGCATGATGCCTAAACTGCAAAAATACCCTACACGTGTTAGCATGGCGTGCAACAAGTTTGTTCTAAACAGGGGTGTAGTCAAGGGTTGTGTTTCGGTGTCAGAATACATCACGAAATTCTCTTCCCCCATGCTGTTTACCCAACGCGTCGATATATTAAAATTTAAGAAACAATAAGAAGAGTGCTGGTTTGTTGTCTTTGCGTAGTGGGGCTGTGCGTACTCTTCATTCTGGGCACTCCCAAACTACGAAAGAAATCGCGCTAAGCATACGCGAAACAGCTGATGAGTACTCTACCGGGACCCTCCTTTTTCTTTTTCTCACAATATTGGCACTGGTGACTAATCCCTGTCGCTAATAAACAACAGTGCGTGCAGCTAATCAATAAACACGGCGACTTGCAGCGAAAGACCGGAAAACCGCGACGACTCGAAAAAACAAAAAAGTTCCCGCAGTAGAGACACAAAGTGGGTAACAGTGACCAACCAAATTGTAGTCACCAACCAAACGCAGGCTAATTCTATCAGCTGGGGATGGCTTACGTGATTCCAGACCCGAGAAATTATTAGCTAATAAGATGCAATGCAGGAAACAGACGGAACTTTGCTAACCGGAGACTGTCTCCAGCGATCGTAGACTCTTTGCGGTAGGCCGGCGGGAAAAATCGTAGGCACAGAATAATTGATCACGAAAGAAGATATTTGAAGGTTCTAGTCACCACACAGATTTTTGCTGGCGCACGCCTCGGCGGGAGAAGAAAAGAACTTGAAAGTTCCGCTCAATGTGTACTTGAGCATGCCTCGAGACAGAAATGTTCCTTCGACGTTAAAATTTTGTTTTCAATTCAGAGATACAATAATCGGGAACCTAAAATTAAAAAAAAAACAGCCTGCAAAGCTATGCTTCGAGGCCTGCAATTGGGCCAGTTTATGCAAACTCTGAAAGAAAGGGTGATTCGACCATTAACCTGCATACACTTCTGAAAAACCATGTTCACACCAAAAAATGCAGCGAGAAAAACGTGTTGCAATCACAATACCTGCGCATTTGACCACTCATTGTTGGATTATATCTACGTACAAAAATATTGCGCAACCAAGTCCCATTTTCGCGGAAACAAATGGAACGCACCCGTCTTTTTTTCGGCGCCGGAACAGTCTGATTACCGCGGCGGGGGGGGGGGGGGGGGGTATGCGCTGAAAAAAAAAAGCGTTCCTGTAATATAGGCCGCATCTACCGAGCTCATTCTTTGCAGATATCGCCCAGGTTGTCACAAGCTACCCTCTAGCTCGTGTCTGAGCAGATCCTTTATCTCATCCTGGGCGATACCGCACCACCACGGTTCTAACTTTAAAACTATGGAACCGCAAACACACACGCGATAAGATGACAAGGCGCGGGCGCGCAGGTTAGATTGAACAGCAAAGCCGGCAGTGCTACCTTTTTTGTTTGCAGTGGCGGCTGCATACAACGCATGCCTTTCAGGTTTGCCTTTACTGCTCCCTGTGAAAATCGACTGGCATTGAACACCCGCGGTACTGCGTCAGATTTTTCGGGACACTGAAACCACACTTGGCACCAGCAAGATGGAGCAGGAAAAAATGGTTAGGGCGCAGAATCCCTACGCCACCAATCTCCGGGGTAGTAGGTACGGGGGGGGATCAAAAGGAATACGAACAACGGAGCACACAGCCTCCGACACATGCCAAACCGTCTGGCTGCACTGTCAGTAAACTGCGCGCATGTGTAGTTCTTTCAGAGCGCTTGAGACTGTGGCCTACTGTTAGGGGAATCTCTCGATAAAGAAGAGACCCCGGCCATGTATTATGAGGCGTCTTTCTTTTCTCTGTCGCCACTGAGTGTCATGTTATCTAGTACATTGAGGAGCCAAGCGCGCAGCAGGCTGATTGCAGCTAGCGCGATGCCCTTCAACGATCCTCCTGCTCAGTGGCGACACTGCATGAAAAGGCGCCTCAAGATAAACAACTGGCGCCGCTTCTTGATCAAGCATTTCCTGCAAATGTAGGCCGCACTCTTAAAAACACCCAAAGAAATTTGCAAGCGCGCAGTTTACTGACTAAGCAACTAGACGGAGCGGCATGCGTCGGAGGCTGTGCTCCGTTGTACGCATTTCTTTTAATCCCTCTGTACGCAGTGTATGGCAAGAAGCGCGGACAGTTGAGCTTGGCCTTCTTCGTGAGCAGGTGCGCCGTCATGATTTTGGAGGGATTGAGGAGAGTCACCGGAGGAAACGTCCAATGAAGTCTCAAAACGCCCTCGACTGGGGCCCCTAACCAAGCCTTATAAATTCTGCACGAAACAAAGTAAAAATACATTGATAAGAAACCTGAATCGACCTTTAAGCAGCTAATAAGGCAATCATAAAACAACAATGCCGACACATATTCACCTTACGACAAAGAGTGTGCGCGATGAAGGCGTGTTCACGTACAGTCTTTGTCGAAATGTTGTGGGCCACGGCTCCCGTGGCAGGAGCAGGCGCGCTGCCGAGCAGGGGCGCTGCACTCACGGCTGTCGGATGGTTGCGCTGCTAAAGAGAATGAGGGGGACGCTCGCTCTTTCTTTCTGTAGCAGGCGCGGCCATCAAGTGCGCCGCGCGGACAGTTCTCAGCGCAGGCACTTCGCGGCAGGTGGCGACCTGGAAGATTCAGGACGAATTTGGAAACACGCGGTTTCGGCCACAGACGCGCACCTTCCAAGCTTTTGCTTTTTGTTTTAGGCAGCGCGCAAACGACTTGGCGAACCATGCGCAGTTCATTTTGGGCGTTTTTTTTTTCTGCAGGCATAAATTCCTTATCGCAAGATGCACCATTTCGTTTCCGTGCTTGAACATCCGAGGACAAGAATTCAAACAAATAAAACGGAGCGTCTCCAGTTTTGTTGCGGAGGCGCGTATATAAGTTGTTGAAGAAATTGGCTGGCTACCAAGCTTCCAGGTTGGTCACCTGTGCCGCAAACGTTTGCAAAATAAATTTCCTTTGAGAAACTAGAGAGGTAACAGTATCCCCTGGGCACTCTGATCGGCAATGCACTCATTATGATGCCGATGTGGTTTTTTATTTTTGTTTGCATGCTTTGTTTGCATCTCTGCTCTGCGGACGAGGTGTTCGCGGTAATGACATATGACTCCGGTTCATCTTTTCCCTCGCGTGTCATGATGCCCCGTACCCTGGAACGACGGGGTCGAGCTCCCAGTTCCAGCGATTGTAGGCGGTTGGTTTACGCAGCATGGCTGAACGCTCGGTAATGAAGTGGCGTCTGGGAGAGGTGGGAGGCCCGTTACTGAGCGATGGGAGATGAGACGAGGTATTGAGAACTGTTGAGAACTCCAAGTTCTTTGGTGAGAATTTGGATGTGTTTCTAATATTGTTGGTCGCGTATTGAAATATCCGTCTTTCCCTGAAGACACCTTCTATTACGCCCTTGTGTAAGGACACCACGAGAAAGCGAAAACCAAATTTAAGACGATAACACTAAAGAGAGAAAACATTTAGTTGGACTATAGACTACACTAAAATGTCCTATGAGCACAAATAAATCAGCAATGCTGCAATAACACGCACTCAGCATAGTTCTAACAGCAGAATATTATAATTTCCTTACGCTATGCTGGGTTGTTTTGCGTGAATGTTATCTTGGGGGCTGTGATTTTGTCATTTTCTCAGTTGTCACATTACGTTAGGGTCTTAATATGCTAACAAATCCCGGAAACTACTGCATAAATTTTGTAAATTCGATAATGCTCCATAAAAGGCGAACCCATTTTCCTGAACTGCGCTGGTTTCCTAAAAAGAAGTAACGCGTTGATGCTTGGCAGTTTTGTGAAAACAAAAACTTTTAACTGCCTTGAAATTTTTCCAATTCAACGCCACTCATTGTGACCGTGTACTTGACCGGCTTTTTTTAGCCTTTTTTTAGAGGATTGTATCCGCACAAAGAGCCAGCTTGACGTCTAGAACCATCTGCCTTTTATTGAAGAAACATGGTAAGAGTGGGCACTGAAGGCCGCGAATGCTGTTCGGTACGCAAAACTAACGCGTATACCATGTGCACGTAATCGCCTTCGCTTTCGCCCAATAGGCATCTTGTATGATGGATATTTTAACATATATAAGCAGGAAACAGGCGGGTGGGTTTCAGGTTCTTAGGTTTTCGAAGCACTATGCGAAGGATAAGTAGAGAGACCAGGCGGCGAATAATAGGCTTACCATAGGCGGGACGTCGCGTCGCAAAATTGCTGCCGAAATCGGTTGTGCCAGGGCATCCGTCGACCGAATTGTTCATGCTTACACGTATGAAAACAGAATCACCGATGCAGCGAGAACTGGCAGACCGTCGTCAACGTCCAAAGATCAGACCTTGCCATCATAGCCAGGGTGAATTTCCAGCCGTCCCTTTCATTGACCGAGATGCGGCGGCAGCTATTCCTTGAATTTGTCTTTTTGCACCATTCGGCGCCGACTGGCTGAAGCCGGTTTGAGAAGCCGAATTGCATGCCAGAGGCCCCGGCTCTCACACAGAGAAAAGGAAACGTGCCTAGTATTTGCGGAAGACCATCTAACATGAAAGGAAAAGGATTGGTCTCAGGTCGTGTTCAGCGAAGAGTCAACGTTCCTCAGCCGTTGGACCAACAACAACGTGTGTGGCGGCTGGTAGGAACACGGTAAGATACGCTAGTTTTTATTTAGGTGTCAGACAATGAAAGGAACAAAGCCTAGGCAACAATCTACAACGACATTTATTCCTAGAAAAAGTAAACAAGTCAAACATTCTTACGTCCTTCAAAAATATTAATGTTTTATGTCCTTTGTATGGTTGGGTGTAGCGCGCTAAGGATTCTTTCAGATTAATTCGTATCTGTTACAAAATTTGTGTGTGAAAGGTTGTTGCTGGTATTCCCAACTTTTCGCCTAATAACACTCGCAGCAATATAGCGCGATGTGATTTATAAGTGCAGCTTGATTACGGCAAAGTCTTTGCACGGTTTAGAAATCGCAAGAAGTTTTGTTATTTCCATCCAGAACAGAGGATTCTAGCATTTTTCTGTATGTGTCATAACAGTTTTAATGTGTGTTCTGTGGGGCGTCGCTTGTGCTGAAGTGGTATAAGCGCAATCTAAAGCGTCCAAGGTTGGTTCTTTTCTGATTTTAAATTATTTGCAAACACACTGCAGCAGACAAAGAGGTGTCTTTTAGCAGCAAGCAAGTTTGATGCAGTTCCAGAAGCATGAACCCAAATAGTCAATACCCACACAATATAGGAATTTGGAAGCCCAGAGGCGCCATTATCTTCATTCAGTCGAATTAAGCAACTTTCTCAAACTGAAATTTCGCGCTGTTGTATTTGCCTTCAGATACGACCCTGATTACATCAAGACGGTCGCTTCAAGCGGTGAGTTGCTCCGTCAGCGTGTGGGGCTTCATGATGTGCCATGGATTGGGGCCCCTAGTTCGAATTGAAGAGATGCTCACGTCAGAAAAATGCTTGGAAATCCTCTAGCATGTCCTGCTGCCGTACCTTTTGGATGGTGACTTTCCTGACTGCCTCTTCGCATTCCAACAGGACAGGAGCCCCATTCACACCACTAAGTAAGTTCCTGGTGAAGGAGTCTGGTTATATACCAATGCGATTTGCTGAATTGTATTTTTTGTTTTGTGTTCAGCAGGAAGGATGAGCATTGCCTGGACCAACTTGGGGTTATCGTGCTAGAATGGCCGTCAAAAGGGGCCGATTTGAACGTCAAAGAGAATGTATGGGACCTGATGAAGAAACATCTAAATCAACGTTCCCTGCAGGAACGGTCCCGAGTCCATCTGTGGTCTGTTGTGCAAGAGGAGTGGGATGCCGGACTTGGTGAAAAACCTGCGCCGTTCTCTGCCAGGCCGCGTGCTCAATGTGGTGGAGCCGAAGGGCAGCTTCAGGCGACACTAAGACAAAGCTTTCAGCGACCGCGGCAGCCTCGCAAGACTTTCCGGGTAATCTGGACAGTTCGTGTCAATGGCGCTGTATTTCTTGTGCACCATTGTGCCCTTAATCAGTTTTACTTCGGAAGACTACAAACGGCAGCTTTAGCTTCTGCGGACCAATCGGAACCGGATTGAAATCGAGCGTGATTGCCTGGAACATACGTTTAAGTTCTCATAACAGCGCCAGGCAGCTGCTTTATTATCTTATCTGTTATTCAGAGGTGAGCGTGAGCGAGTTAGCTTTTTTTGGTAGTGTGCCGATAGGGAAAGAGTTTCACCTAGCTGTCGCGAAGCCCGCAGACCGTTCGCAATTTTTCGCTTTTCGAGTAAGGCGCGTAGTGTGTTGTGCTTGAAAACGGCTTGAACACAAGTCGGACGGTCTGGCATTGTTGATGTTTGCACGTATTGAGAACGGGGAACTGCACTGGCAACAAGAGCTCATTATCCGGAGTTCCTTTCACGGACGCCCTGATTGAAAATTCCATCAACCAACCACCAAGATTCATTGCTGGAAAGGTTGATTGCGTTTGATGGTAGCCTCGGCCAGCTTGATGTACGTAAGAAACTGTAATGGAAGCGGCTGGAAGGGGACGCTGGAAGGTGCTGGCAGGCTTGCGGCGCAATGGCGGCAGATTTTGGCGTGATGGCAAGCTTGACTGCTGAATTGATGATGGAAAGGAATTTTCCGAATGGATGACGGCAGCGTGCAAGCCAAAATTTATTCGAGAGCAAAGCGGTTATAATAACAGAAACAAAGCCGGTGACATCGAACGTTTCGAGAAAATTACAAAAACTACCTTTTGATATTTGATGCGCAAATGAACTTTGATTGCGTGTCATGGAAGAGACACAGGCGGGTGATGGTAGGCGCGCTGTGTCCGCATCGGAAGATGCTTGCGCGATGGTGAATCTCGCTTGCTGGAAGGATAACATATCGGCATGGTGATGGCAGACGGAAGTGACGGAAAGCTCGACGGTTGAGTCGATGATGGTAAAGTGTGATGAAGGGATATGGCAGGAAGGCAGACTTTATTATGCGTAGGACGAACTTCGCCTATACATTCTGCTTCGATTAGCGTTTCTGATTCTCGAGCTGCACATCAGAAGGCTGACTCGATCTGTCAAATTTTTAAATGCAGAGCATTTCTTTAACTCGCACTGTCACCCGTCGTCCTCGGCGTTGTCCGCTCTCAACAACAGGTGCGGGCGCGCATGCGCGTGCTCCGGCGCTGAAAGAGGCGTTGCCGCAGCAGGTGCTACCTCCTCTCCCTCTACTGCGCGCGCTAAGGCAGCGGCGAAGCGTCAGCGTCGAGCGGCCGATCCCGAGCGTCGAGAACGAGAGGCCGCCGCCAGTCGTCAGCGTCGAGCTGCGGATCCATCGAATCGAGAGCGAGACACGGCTTCGAAACGTCAGCGGCGAGCGGCGGACCCCGCGTTACGAGAACGAGATGCCGCGGTCGGCCTTGTTGACGTAGTCCACGACGTACGCCGCTCACGCGTAGTGGTCGAGGATGATCTGCAGGTCCATGTTGGAGTCGAGAACCCTTCCGATCCACGGGTTGAACGAGTTCACGCGCTTCTCGGCGGGGGTCCTCGCGTGAAGCACGCACGGACGCGACGCGCCAGCCCGCAGAATCTCCGAGTACTCCTCCCCGGACCGCACGTCGAAGGCGCGCAGGAACTCGTCCAAGCTCGCAAACTCCCCGTGCTCCAACGCCTCGTGCATTTCGTCGTACTTGGCCTTCAAGTGCCGTCGACGCAACCCGTACGACAACAACAACTACAACTACCACCGCCAACTACCACAACCTACGCCACTTGACCACCCCCAATGCTCTGCATTTACTCGTGTTCCTCGCGCGGGGGCATGCGACGGGGGCACTTTTTTTCTCCATTTTCTTTGTCCAGAAGAGCTAGCTATTATCGCGAGCCCTCAAAACATGACCTCAAAGCAATCATTCTTTCCGCTCTGCTTTTATTTGTTTCGTGGCGGATGGGGCGCTGTGCGCGAGGTACTTACGCGTCAAGCGCCTCGCCTATCCAGCCGATTGGTATGCCCCGAAGACAAAATTCAACCAAGCGATACATTGTTATCCGAAAGCTGTTAGACACTCATTCTAGAAGCGGATATCTCATTTTATTGCGATGGCTCTTTCATCAGTTAAGTAAAAGCGACCCGGTAGTATTGGGAAGACGGCACCCACCTGTGAGTCCGATCGATAGAAATTTGTTTGCCGCGCATCACGCTAGAATATCTCAAAAACGACAGAAAGTAGATCGATAATCTGACAATGCAATGTTGACGAGTCCTGTGCTTTGTATGCTGCATGTTCTACTACCAACTTCTCCGCTGAGTTAGCGCAGTGGTTATAAGCGCCTTTTTTGTGCAGTAGTCCACGGTTCGAGCCTCCACTGAGCGACCCGCCCCCCCTCCCCACACTTTTTTTTGCTTCTGCGAACATTTTTTACAAGGGTAATTTGCCTGTTCACCTTGATTTCACTCCTCAATCGATGTCCCTAAAGGACAAAATGTACGGGTACTTCTTGTAGTGTGTTGGGTGAGAGTACTGCGTGCTAAAAAACACGAAGTTTTTTTTCCACCTTAGTGTCTTTATTTTGAGAAAATAACATATGCTTTATTTCCTTAGTAGAAAAGCAGTTGCCGAAGCCTTGGCATACTCTGTACAAGCACCTTATTCGAGAAACATGTTTCTAATCTGAATATATTGGAAGGTTTCACGCGCCCTCATTTCTTCTTTTCTGGAGAGCAAACTGCATAGCTTGCCTTAAAGCTTTTTTTTTCAAGCAAATTTGAGCAAAGACATAAAGCAAAAAATTTCAGCGCTTCAGCACTGAAATTTTTTTTTACTGTGCTTATGTTTGATTCGGGCTTTTGAAGGGCCCGCTGGCAGGTCTTAATCTTTCGTATGCAGCAAAGCTTTACGAATCCACCACTCCGCCAATATCGTTATATATAAGTCCACGCTTGTATGAAGCTGCAGGAAATGATCCCCACTCTTTGAAGCACGTTTATTAAACTAGTATTGTTGCATGAGTGCAGTGCACATAGCCCAGAACGTCACTCATGCAGTAGCCTTAATTCGACTTCAACCAAAGTACTGCCACATACTTTAAATCAATTCAGGTCAGAGTATATTTGAAAAAAAAAAACACACACACCACCTAATATTTGCAAAAAAACACACCAGTTATAATGGACCCATTAATCTACATTGATATGCACCCTTATTTAATTTTCTGCATCCCGTAGCTGCGGCATATATTTCTATGGCAATTACAGCTTTCATTAATCTACAATGCATATAGTTAAAAATAGTAATTGCAACTTAAGTAAGCATGAGCCAAGAAAATGCATTAAAAATACATTTATTGAGCACAGTTCCACTGCTGTCAGCCTGAAGGATCATACACAGTGGCAAAAAAAGTTTAATCATGCTTTCTTGAAAAACTGATTGCCAACATTTGATTCCTTGAAAAGCATGGAACAAAAGCATGGTTCTTTGAAAAATGTATCATGCAAGCATCAAAGCCTGTGCTTACATATGACTAACATTGACAAAAATGAATCTGTACATTGGGACAGTTCGCAAGATTTTGTACAGTGTTTTCATTCAGAACACTTCGCCAAGGATAAGGTTAAAGCAACTGTCATATCGTAAGAAATTTCAGGATAAATCATACTGACAAAGCTACATGGCAGAGCAACAGATCAATAGCACGAAAACCACACGTGGTAGAAAATTTAAGTACGAAAAAGGCCCGCAAAAAATGTAATGTGAAACACAAGCAGCGGAGTAGTAACGACTGGAAAAGAGGAAGAAGATGAGCTCTGTTGGGCCACTGCCCTGTTAATTATGTTGAACAGTTCATGCAACCAACAAGCCCAAGCCCAGACTTAATGCACTGGCTACAACAGTGAACCGCTTGGCAAGCAAAAATATTGTGGCAAAAGGGCCATAGGTACAGTCTTTGTCAAAATTTTGTGGGCCACGGCGACCGTGGTCGGAGCAGGCGCACGGCCGAGCAGGGGCGCTGCGCTTGCCGTATCGGCTGGTTACGCGGCTAAAGAGTGAGGGGAACTTTCGCGCTTCCTTTCGTAGTATGGCTGGCGCGATAAGTGCAGCGGGGCCGCTTTCTCAGAGAAGGCGCACTTAGCTTCAGCGCAGGCACTTTGCGCAGCACTTGACGCGCCGGACACACTACAAAAGGAAGAGAAAAAGTTCCCCTCGCTCTCTTTAGCCGCGCAACCAACCGACAGCGGGAAGCGCAGCGCCCCTGTCTGGCCACGCGCCTGCTCCAGCCACGGTCGCCGTGGCCCACAAAATTTTGACAAGACTGTACATTCTAGAGGCAGTAACATGGAAGTTAAAATAAACATGATTTCTTCTGTGTTTACCCTTGAACTAAGAATATTGGCAGAAAAACAAGCAGCACAATACATGAAAACAGGAAGGGGCAGGTTAGTTCCAAATACAAGTGTAGCATTGAAGTTATTTCTCAGCAACCAATCAGATGTGCTCAACATACAAGCCAGATTAACAGAGGGGGCTTTTTCTTCTTCATGGGCCCACCCAAAGAATATAAAGTATGACTGTTAGTGTTCTCGTGAGGAAAATGCTGAGTAGGGTTTGTGTTTATGAGACCGGAGCAGGCTTTTAGCAGCAACTTGCCTGGTTCACGTGATGGCATCACGAAACCTTTGGTCTGCTTGGTGCGTGGGAAAGTTTACGGCGGCACGTTCGAGCGCCATGTTCGTGCCATGGGGCAATAAAACATTGCAGGTCAGATTCAGTTTGCAGCCATCAGGAATGGTTGCTGTTGGGCATGAGATCTAGCTCTTGCCTAGCTTCGGGCGGCAGCGGCAGTATTTCAAGAATCCGAGGCTGGAAACTTGACGTCTTGCTTTTACACGCGGTGAGTGCAACATTGGTGACCCAGGTGTTCATTGACAGACAGCAGAGTAGTCTCGTATGGTACCTTCGGCTGGCTCCGGTGGCTGTAGAGAACACGTGTGCAATGAATGCGGTGCCGTCTACCCGTGCGTGGTGCTCTTTCCGAGCTGGCATGTTCTGCAAATGCGGATGGCGCATCCACCTCTGCTGCTGCTCAGCTTTCGCATTCCCCTCTTAGCGGCGAAGCTCAAGCGGCCTCACAGTTTTTGTGTTCATGGTTGTGCAAAAAAAGAGTTCGTGGCAGAAGACGAATTGAAGGGGCACCAAAGCACCTTTCTCATTGGCGTCTACAGCCAGCATAGCCGTGTGCACCCTGCTGCAGCCTGCCTGACAGGATTTGTGGTTATTCTTTTCTTCCTTCGACCTTCAAGGAAGAACGCTGCATGAAGGTCAGAAAAATTTGGCAGCTTATAGCATGAGAAGGACACCCTAAAACCTTGGCATCAAAAACAGCCAAATCCTAGCAATGGGACATTTACAGAAGGAACGCTGTACCCTATGCTGTTCTTTCGTAAACATAACTGGAGGTATTGTTTCAGTTCTACCTACCCTTGACGGAACGGTGATGTTCCTCTGTTCCTCCCAAAAAAAAACTTTCCAGGAACGCTTTTCCGTACAACACTGAAAATTTCCTACTAACACTAAATACAGGTAAATATTTAACCACTAAATGCATTTGAATGCTAACATGACCTCCAGAACACATACACAGCACAAATGAGCCCATAGCAACACAATGTAAGTGAAAATACGCTATACTGCCCTACAACAAGCTGCCACTTTAGTCCCTTTCAATTTCGTTAGGAATATTACAAATAAACATATTTTCTTCTAAAGGGAAATCTATAAACAGACAGGAGTCCTGAACCTACTCTCGTGGCCCAATATCTAGCACTGCAGAGTGTGAAAGAAAACACTCTTTGATGTTCTGAGGCATGGCAGGCATACCAGCAGGTACATCGGCAATAATAACCGGACGACACAAAATAACCCAGGTATCAGTGCCCCTCAGAGCGAGTACCTTTTCCACACGCTTGTAGTCACCACTGGCCGTTCTAAGAAAAGTGGTGTCCGACCTAGCTGGACTCGTGTAGGCAGTGCTGTGAAATACCTGGCCATCTAGAATAAAATGCTCGTACTGCAGTGCACTTGAAGCAGCAATCCCACAACGAAGCTGAATTGTCCTCTGCTCATCACAGCTGAGAGCCGTTACTTTGCCTCTTCCCAGAAGGCACAGCTTTTCCCAAACACGTGCAGAATTCTGTACAGGTGTGTAACCAATCAGTTCCTTGCACAGCTGCTGCTCTTGCAGTGTCAGCCGACCACTGTCACAGAGTTGGCACAGCTGCTGAAACATGACAATTCTTTCGGTCACTTGTTGAGGAATGCCCTTGGCTGCTGATACTTGCCGCACAATGTTGCCATTGCCTCCTTCGAAAACAAAGGCAGAGTGGCCCACAGGGGCCCTAGCGACCGCACAGAGTTGGCCAGATGCAGCAGCCCATGGACATTGAACGTCATGAAGCTTGGACCGTACAGAGACTTGCAACTGCGCACAAAGCATTCCAAGAGCAATTCTGGAAAGAGAATGAAATAGTATCTTTTTAAGTGCAGCAGACAACTCAACATGTGTCAGCACCATAAGCGCTGACTAGGGGATTTCCAAATATCTGTTACACTCACAGGACCCACATGGAATTTAATTTTTACCTCCATAACCTCTGACTAGGGGATCTCCAAATAAATGCCGCAAACACAGGGCTCACATGGCAATTATTTTTTACCTGTCTAATGTACACAAGCTATGGCCGCTGCTTTCTTCTACTTCCTACACCGGGCAACTCATCACTGGCCTTCCAGCATTGACAATTAAATCTTTTCTCCACATCATCTAATTCTACCAGTAATGCCGATACAGTAGAACTCACTGTTACATTCGCATTGCTGCGTTTTCTGCTGCAACGTCATCATCAATCAGACCCGGCATAGTTCCCATAGGATCTCATGCATTAGAAACCCCTCTATATATCGTAATCGCCAAAACTTTCCCGCATGCTACATCAAAATCTAGCACTCTGACCCGGCCCAACCGACGAGTGCCAATGCCATGTTGACTTTCTTGCTGAATGGCCTCACTTGACTAGAAGATTAGTCGCATGAAGTGGTACGTGTTGTTGCTGCGACAGGGAAAAAACGCAGGGGGTGCCTGGAAGGCTGTGCTATTATTATCATTTTTGTCAGAGGTTGCGTCATGTTATGCCTGTCATTGTCCTGCTTGCACTTGCTGTCGCCTTGTCGCTTTTTTTTTGCCTGTCGCCTTGCCTCCTTGTGAATGATAGTTTGACATCCACCTAAATGCAGCCATACGGCTACAAAGGAAAGCTATACAGCTTTCTCAGAAACTTCGCAGTTGAAGAAAATTCGTCCTGGTCCAGAATTCGAACCGGGACCACTGCTTAACCGGAGCAGTCGCCCCTACCAACTGAGCTAACCAGGACGTTTGTCGTTTGTCGAGCAAGAGCGAATTGATCGACAACTCGAAGTGAAGGACAGGTGTTAATCCACCAGATTTAGGGGAAATCCCCAAGGTGGAGGAAGTAAACTTTCTTTCGCGGAAACTTACTCCACCTTGGGGATTTCCCCTAAATCTGGTCGATTAACACCTGTCCTTCACTTCGAGTTGTCGATCCATTCGCTCTTGCGCTACAAATGACTAACCTCCTGGTTAGCTCAGTTGGTAGAGTGACTGCTCCGTTAAGCAGTGCTCCCGGGTTCGAATTCTGGACCAGGACGAATTTTTCTTCAACTGCGAAGTTTCAAGCAAGCTGTATAGCTTTCCTTTGTAGCCGTATGGCTGCATTTAGGTGGATGTCAAACTTTCATTTGCTCAAACTTACTCCACCTTGGGGATTTCCCCTAAATCTGGTCGATTAATACCTTGCCTCCTTGTGTTGCGTACTCCTGATACCCATGTCGTCATGATCTTGCGTGGGCTGTTGCCAGCGGCATATCTCCCGTGCGTGGCCCTATGCAAAACTAGCCCTGCCGCAAAAGCGCAAGTTGTTTTCACACATAAACCTCCCGAGTATGGGCAGTCCTGCCTTTTGTAGTCCTGTACACATGGCTCCACTCGCCCTGAGTACGAATAAAGTATTATTATTATTATTATCTATGGAAGTGGTTTTCAACCATGAATGTTCTAGCCTAACACCTACATACTGCATTGTGCGTGTCTAGCTTTTCACATGGCTGGCGTATTGTGCAAAAAGCCAATGTTGAAACTAGTGCTATCCAGTTGTAAAGCCTGTGCTTTACTATAACAACACAGCAAACACTGACCATCTGTCCAATACTAAAAAATCAAAATAGCAGCGATAAGTTGCCAATCAAAGGCTTGAATGACCATTAATTAATGGCATCAACGGCTTTTATGGCTGAAATATCAAATTAGTTAACTTATCAATGCTACTCAACACTGGCCAGTCACTTGCAAACATAAGATGCAGCTAAAATTATGACCCAGTTACTGTGTTACTATGGTCCATTTATCCCAACAAGCATTTGGAAAACATTTCGCATAACGGATTGCTTGCAACACAATTGAAACATTAATGTTACCTGCTCTGTCGATTTCATTGAACTGAGCTCTTCTCCCAAATGATATGCAGAGCTTCTGACAACTTCGACAGGTGCCTCCAGTATTCAAGGTGAAGAATTCGCTCAAGACATGCAGGGCGTAAAACAGGATCCATTACCTCTATTCTGAAGCTTTACAGTATCTCCGATCGGAAAGGGGTCGCGGCAACCTTGCCACACAATGGGGAGGCTTGATGACTTGTAGCCGTGCATCTATTTAGCCACTGTTGATTTGAGAGCTGTAAAAAATAACCTCCAAAAATGTATAACCAAGGAATGTAAAAATAGCATCATTTTCAGCAGCAAATCACACCATACAAAGAAAAGAGAACATACGTGCTATTACCTTCGTCAACGCAGAGATTGGGAGTATGGAGTGGACAGGAGTGCCTCTGTGACTTGTTTTGACACACCTTGCAGGACGCAGTGCATGTACTCCACGCTCAGAGCATTGACCAGATCTAGCCCTAAAAAAACAGCGTGGTTAATAATATCATTAACAAATACCCCACTAAACATGTCGCCCCAATGTAAGAAATAACTACTCCACGTATGACGAGTAAAATGGCCGATAAAATACTGCATGCTTTTTAAGTTCTCTGTGACCTACACCTGCACCATAACCTTATCCCTGTTGCTAAGATACCCAGCAGGAGCAGGGCAAAATAGTGCTGCCTTGATGACTGAAGTCGAAACTACCAGGCTGTCATGAAATGCTGAAGCCCACCGTCAATACACAGAGCTCGGTTAACTATTTCGAAATGTGCATTCATAAGGCGGGCAGGAGGAGGGTGGAGTGCAAAGCAGAAAAAGAATTTCTCGACAATAGGATTTATTGTTTTTTGTGAAACCAGCTCTAATTACACGCTCAAAACAACTTCAAGAGGTAAGTGCACCACTGAGTTTATCTATGCTTTCATACAGACAGCTCCCGTATTCTTTTGTCATTAAGGAAGGTTCAAGACAATAGATGTTTGCTGCCACCTGTTATTTCCACAAAGAGCGTTGTGCAGGATTTTTTAAAATCCCGCAAAAGGCGCTTACTTTCGTATATGCCCCGAAATAGACTTGCCTTTCTCACCTTATACTGATGTTCCATTCTGCCATTTCATTCTTTCAATTATTTTTTTCCCACTTTACCACAGAACAACAAAAAGCATTAAGAAGGTATGTACATAATGGTTCAAACTGATGTATAAAGAATTATTAGCTGTGTGCCACACACACTGCGTATAGACCTCACCAGTCATACAAACTCCTTAAACTGCCATTAAACATTGTCTACGGAGCCGGTCTCTACACTTTGAATGGTCCAGCTTCTAAATTTTACTTCATTTCTTGACTTGCATTAAAACCCTGCTTTTTGTACACTCTTCTATCTGCTACACTGGTGTCCTTGCAGCTGTTTGGCAAGCAATAGAAATATAGACAAGCATTAGCCACAATCTAGAGCTGACATATAAATGAAACAGCACAGTGAATAAGCTGGAAAGCCTCACAGTTACAATGTTCCGCCAACTGGAAAAACTTGACAGGTTTTGGCAAGAGCACTATCATAGCTGCGTGTAGCATTACACAACCTTTGAACTAAGAAAGGCCAGGACGCCGACCACGTTATTTCGAGTTTAAAGGAAATTAACGTTTCGGCTTCCACACTGAAGCCTTGGTCACAATAAAACCTTGAAGGAAAATAATCGCCTTAAGTACGCTTCACAACGCTGCGCAGGCAACTTGCGTAGATTGGCGGCACACTTCTGGCGTTCCTATTCAGCGTGTGATTCCAGTAGCTGGCTCTGGTGGCATTCCTTTCTTTTGCGAGAAACACAAGTAGCAGACCAGTAGATTGTGTGCGATGTGGTATCACAGTGCTCGGCAAGGGTGCTTGTCGACACGTGGTTCTTGTTCACATCATTTTGATGCTGCTGCAGGCGCTGCGCAAAGTTTCCTGACTCGCCAATATACACCTAACGGCAGTGTGCACAAGGAATGACGTAGACAACTCCTGGATACCTCTCTGTCTGCAGTTTGTCCTTTACGTTTACAAGTTCATGCCTTAGTTTGCGAGTATGGCAGGTGCGCAGTTGCACGTTGTATGAGCGGAGTATGCGTGACAGAGCCTATCTGATGCCGGGCACGTACGGAATTGCTGCGTGCTTTTGAATTCCGACGTCGGCAGCATGCGCAGGGCGAGGGCGTTGTCACTGAACAGAGTTGATGAAGCCCTCAGGGTAACGCACGATGAAAGCTCGTAGTGAACTCTCGTATTGTCCGCCACCCGGTCCTCTGGCTTGCTGGAGGTCCTGTCAGCTCTGCGGAGAAGGGAGGCCACCACAAACCGCTTCTCTCCTGCCGGATGCACCGAATTAAAGTGTAGGCACCGGCCGGTGTGAGTCTTCTTTCTGAACAGCGTAAAGGACAGCCCCACACCATCACGCTTCACCAGGACGTCCAGGAATGCCAGACGCCTGTCGGCCTCTTCCTCAGTCGTGAATTGGATGAATTCAGAGTCGTGAATTCACGACTACGCGAGTTCACTACGAGCTTTCATCGTGCGGTTACCCTAAGGGCTTCATCAACTCTGTTCAGCGACAACGCCCTCGTCCTGCGCATGCTGCCGACGTCGGACTTCAAAAGCGCGCGGCAATTCCATACGTGCCCGGCATCAGATAGGCCTGTCACGCATTCTCCGCTCATACAACGTGCAAACTGCGCAGCGTGCCATCTCGCCAACTAAGGCATGAACTTGTAAACGTAAAGGCCCAAACTGCAGACAGAGAGGGTATCAGGAGTTGTCTACGTCATTCCTTGTGCACACTTCCGTTAGGTGTATATTGGCGAAGTCAGGAAACTTTGCGACAGCGCCTGCAGCAGCATTCAAAATGATGTGAACGAGAACCACGTGTCGACAAGCACCTGCCGAGCACTGCGAAACCACATCGCACACAATCTACTGGTCTGCTACATGTGCCCTCGCAAAAGAAAGGAATGCCACCGACGCCTGCTACTGGACTCACAGCGCTGAATAGAAACGCCAGAAGTGTGCCGCCAATCTACGCAGTTGCCTGCGCCAGCATTGTGAAGCGTACGTAAAGCGATTATTTCCTTTTCAAGGTTTTCATTGTGACACAAGCTTCAGTGTGGAAGCCGAAACGTTAATTCCTTTAAACTCGAAATAAACGTGGTCAGGCGTCCTGGCCTTTCTTCTTCAAAATGCATCCCGACCAAATGTCTTCCGTCATACCCTTGGCTTAAATTACACACCCTTTTGCCTCAATAATTTCACCCTCAGGGTTTTGAGAATGTTTCCATTTCTATCGTGCTCAGGTTGCTGTTTTTGTATCATGCCATGAAAATCACTAAGCGCACCTATAGCCGATAAAAGGAGATTAAAGGCTAGCTTACCTTTCAAGTTCACAAGAGCAGATGGCCCTTTGATGCCATTGATGGTGTCCTTAAACCCGAAGAGCCAGCTTCATATCTTGAACCATCATCTCAGATGTCCTTGCTTCTGGTGGCTCATATATGATGTACCGCATGCTCCCTTAAATGAAAAATAAAAACTCGTCACACAATGTCCTCACTACAAGCATGGCACAGAATTTACTATTTTTTTAGAAACAGTATTCTTCTGAAAACATTTTATGTAAAACTTTATTTCGCTTTATTCATTTTTCCTCACTTTTCACGTGTGTTTTCCTGCCGCATTAAAGGGCACTCAGTTGTTCGTCAGCCCCTGTACTCTGTGTTTGTTGCTTAGTCCTGCCATCTGCGCTGTTTTCTTGAAGTTAAAATGTATCAACAGGCCCTTCAGTGCACCCTTCTGCTTTCGTGAAGTTGGCAGCGTTGCTGTTTGCATTTATCCATGCGATAAATAGGTTTTGTAACGTGCTTGGGAAAGGAAATATTAAGGCAACTGGTTTACTGTTTCCCACAGGCCATGCCAAAGAACTGCAAGATAAACATGGCTTACCTTCAGTGTGCTCCCCAGGAATGAGGCACCATGGGCATCCAAAGTAGCCATTGAAGTTGACCATATTGAGCGTGGCTGCTCTTGCTGGAGCATCAACTGAGCACCCCAGGACAGCTACCTTGGACACATGCGTGTGAGCCTCATGGTTCCACTTGATTGCCTTCATGCCATTGAGCTCCTTCACAAATGTGTGCAAGAACAACTGCATGTTGGGATGCTTCTTTCCAAACCACAGTCCTGCAAGAATGGAATGCTTGAAGCGCACGTGGGGTGGAAGTTCATTAACAATGAACTGAAGAGAAGTGCAGAACCAATAGCCAAGTCAAGATGTGAGTATGTATTGTGTCCTAAGTTATGGTATGTAGGCTGTTTTTTGTTGAAAAGGCATGCTCCTGAAGATGTAAGGAATTTCTCTATCAGGCGACCTCGGGCATCCGTTCTGGAGGAGCCCCAAAGAGAGTTGTGCGCATTAAGGTCGCCTGTTAGGATGTATGGTTCGGGCAGCTGGTCGACCAGCGCATCCAAATCAGAGCTCGAAAGTGCATGATCAGGAGAATGTAAATGGAGCATACCGTTATCAACCTATTAAATATTATTGTACGGATTGCTACAGCCTCAAGGACAGTGTTCAGAGTGACAGGGTGGCAGGCTAAGGATTTCTGGGCGACAATGGCCACACCTCCTGAAGAGTGTGTGCAGCCAACCCTGTCCTTTCTGAATACCATGTACCTATTTAAGAAATTTGTTTGTTTAGAATTGAGGTGGGTTTCCTGGAGACACATGATACTTGGCTGACTGGCATGCAGAATCTCATACACATCGTCAAGATTTTTAAGGAGGCCTCTGCAGTTCCATTGGATGATGTTTTCTGTTCCCATTATTTAAATTTAAGAATAACTGGAGAGTGTGTGTGTGTGTTTGTTCATGTGTCGTCTTTCGGGGATGTTATTCTAGGATTTTTAGGCTTTTCGTCGGCTTGGACATCTGAGGCCGCTCCTCGCGCTGCGTTGCAGGGAGGAACGGCGTGACATCCATCTCCTCGTCGGATGCCAGAAGGGTGCCCGGCGGACCAGGCCCCCCGGACTTGGCCCCCTTTCGGGAGCCCTTCGTTTGAGCCGCCACCGCCGAGGGCGTCCGGGCCACCAGAGGTGGCACGGGAGGTGTGGTGGCGGTGGAAGCCGATGCGGGGCCCCTCGGTGTCCATCCGGTCAGCACCCTCCAACGCACTGGAGGAAGGGGGGCAGAGGCGGGAGCGGCACCGATCCCTACAGAAGAGGTTGTCACCAAAACCGCTGCTGCCTCAGCAAGCGTCGTGGCAACTGATTGGGATGCCTGAGGCACCCCGGGGGGGGGGGGGGGTGAGAGGGACCAGGTCAGGCTCGCTGAACTGGGTCCCTGTGGACACCAGACGCCGCTCCGCCCCCCGGCGAGCCGCGTCGGCGTACCTCCCCAGGGGGAAAGAGGCGAACCTCTTCCGCGCCTCTGGGAAGGTGATGTTCTCAGTGACCTTCACATTTATGATCGCCTTCTCCTGATTAAACTTCTCGCATTTTCGAGAGTAGGCAGCGTGGGGTGCCTGGCAGTTGGCGCAAGTGAGGGTTGATGAGGGACAATTGTCAGATGAATGATCATGCTGAGCGCACTTTGCGCAGGTCAGACGGCCATGGCAGGAGTTGGTTCCGTGCCCGAACCGCTGGCACTTAAAGCAGCGGCGCGGGTTCGTTATGTAAGGACGAATGGAGCATCGGATGAACCCTGCGTTGATATGGTCAGGAAGTGAGGAGCAGTTGAAGGTCAGGATAATATTTTTCGTGGGGATTATCTTATCATCTCTAGGCATCGTGATGCGGCGCACGGCTGTGACACCCTGATCCTTTAAACCTTCAAGAATGTCAGCATCTGTCTCGTTAAGATCTGCCTCAGAGTTCACACCCTGCGAGCTATTCAGGCTGCGGTGGGGTGTGACCCTGATGTCCAGATCGACCATTTTCGTCTGACCAAGAAGTGTGGTTGCCTGCTGCTGATTTTTTACTTCAACAAGGACTTCACCTGTGCGTTGTTTTTTGGCATTATAGGTTTTCCCAATTATTCCACCAAGGTATTTTGTAATCAAAAATACTGATTGTGAAGCAAGAGGGCGGGCTGTGTCAAGAGATTCGATAACAATGAAACGAGAATAGTTGTCTGGCTTGGGGAAGCTCATGCTTGGAAGTGGAGGAAAAGATACTTCTGTGCGGCCCCTTTTCAGGAACCGATCACGTTTGGAGGGGGGTTTTGAATTTTCCATACAGCATAGAAAAAAAGCAGGGGACGGGGTACTTTCTTCTCAGACCTTACCCTGATAGCCTGAGAGGTCCCTGATTGAGAGGTCCCGGAGGTCCCTGCCTGGTAAACAGACAGGGAGCCCATCCGCCGGAGCTTCACCTGGGCTCCGACGGCCACCGTTTGAGGCTTCTACCCTTCACCTTTAAACACATCACCACGGTAGGTTACAGTTTATGTTGGGGGCTCGGGGTCCGCGGTGTCGCCAACACCGTCACCATGAATACTCAAGGTGCCCCGTGCGGGGCTACCACCACATTCAAATCCAAAATGGGCCTCATGGGCCCCTCCTTTACATGGGATTTGTATTTTCCTTCCGAGCGATCAATTACGTGCTTTCTGATCTCGACACACGGCCGCTCTTCTCGTTTATCTTCACCCAAAATTAGTTCAGTAGCGCAACAATGTGCAACCGTGGGCACGGGTTATTGGATTGGAGTGATAAATGGTACAGTTTCTTTCCTTTTCGGCACCGCAATGACACTGCGCCTACAATTGCCACGGCACTGGGAGCACTGGCCTGCGCGTATTCGCGTATCTCCGAAAAAAGCTGGCACTTTTTGTCGCCCTTGGTAAAACAGGCCTCTCTATTTCTGCCTCGTCACGTCTTTTTCCGAAATTACCTATAATGTTTACAAAGTCCCCCTTTTCCCTAGATCTCCTAGAGAAGCTGTTGTTCACCTTGAACTTTTTCATACTATGTTTTTCCTAAATTCACATACAGTTTCTGGCGCAGCCATTTACTTGCTGTGAAAGGCCTGGCAAAGAACTTCGGCTTGAAATGAACATAAAAATAGAGGCTTTAACTGACACTCAGTGCAACGGAGTGTCCGGCCGTGAAGAGTTACAAATAATTAGTCAACTTGGGTATCTTTAACGCGCGCCGTAATCTCAACACACGAAAAGTTTTGTTTTTTGCCGCATGAAAAACAACAATTCGGTTTCAAAAAGCCTCCCAGAAGGAAGTAAGGGCATACCTGCAGTTGTACGGCATCCAGACGCCGCGCTGCTGGTCCTACCTGGAGGAAAATGTGGATTCATCGCTGAAAACCCACTTCTGCCCAGTCGTCGACACTCCAGGCTTCGTGGGCTCGAGCGAATGCCAGGAGCTGCAGCCTCTGCCGCTCGGTGATGAAAGGTTTCTGGGCTGCAATGCAGCCATTCAAACCAACCTCATTCAGGCGCCGCCTAATTGTGGCTTCGCTGATATCCAACAAGACGTTGTCGCGGATCTCCATAGCAGTTTGAAAGGGATCATTCGTGATGGCGGCAATGATGAGCAGATCTTGTTCTTCGGAAGTGCAGCGGGGTCTTCCGGGCCGTGGGGCGTCCTCGATTCGTCCGTTCTCTTTCGATATGCTTGTATTATACGGTTGACCGCTGTCATGAATCTTCCGGTCCTTCGGCATATCTCTCGTTGAGGAACACACTCAGTACAGTATTTTATAATTTCCAGCCTGGCGCTGTGCGGTACTCTCGGCGGCATCATCTTCGCACTAAAGATTCTTAACTTTCCTCGTCTTTTTATACCTCAAGCTCAGTTATCGTATCACATCTGTACCTATCAGTGGAAACATCGTTCGGTGCACTGACGAGAATTTCTTCTTTATCAACAGTTCTAGTCGCGGTTTCATCCGGACCGCTCCCCCCAAAAAAGCTGCTCAAAGCATTGTGTCTTTCTTGTCCCTAGCTACAAATATGTAAGTTGAATAAATCGCGAACAGTGGGGTGAGTTTAAGGCAACAGAGCACCGAAAAGCGACTAAAAAACAACTAGTGCCCTTCCATTCTGTGAAGAAAGATGACTAACGAAGATGGGCGCATTCCAACTAGTGGACGAACAAAATACGTGTTTGTATTTTTTGATTAGGCACACTTCATGCATCATTAGCTGAATGAAACTTGGAAGGACTCAAGTTTTATTCTAGCGAAAAAACACGGGGCTGTCCTTTTCTCCTGTAGACGGCCATGTGTTGGTAGCAGAAGAGAATTCTGTAACACTTTCACCACCGTCGCGAACAACGCATGTATAAAAAGTAAATTATACTTGGCATATTGTTCGAGTGCTCTTAGCTGCTAATTTTTAGAAAATTTGTTTTGCATAGTTCTGAAAAAAAAAACGACAGTCACAGTCGTTTTTTGTAACCATGCTTTCTCTCTAGACGGCAATAAATTGAAAGAAGACGGGAATTCTACGTCATTTGCAACTTCATTGTGAACTACGTAAATTATTACAGTAGTAACTAAATATCGATGAAAAAATAGAATCCTCTTAGCATCCGACTGTCATATATTTTTGCTTTTGTATAGGTTTACACAAAACAAGAGGTACAGCCGTTGTTAGTAACAAAACTTCCTCGGCAGAGATTTCCGTCCTACAACGATTTATCCGCTAAGGCCATATGTGAAAACCGAGAAATATCCAGTTTCGCTGTAAAAGAGATGAAATCCAGTTGTCATTTGAGGAAAAGAATACTGCTAATGGTGCATGTAGTCGTTAGAGCAAATTAAGGGGGGGGACTAGTTCTACAATGCAAGTCTATTAGCTGGGTGACGAAGCTGGCATTACGTCAGCTCAGAGAGCGGGACCTCGACTGTCGTCCGCGTAAGAAGCTACAACCCTTTCCGGGGACCTAGAATGGCAGTACGCAGTCCTTCACATCCGAACCCTCTCGAAGGGGGCACAAATCTTGAATTGGTCTCGAAGGGGACAGAGAACGCTTGCACATTGTGTGCTTCCAACAGATTGTGGGAGAATAAAGGAGCTAAACCAGCTCCGCATGTGTCCGAAGAAGCTGCACCACGCCATCCTTCACATTCGCAGCCAATATACATCAAGCTATCACCCGAAACCGGTTTCATAGCGGAGCGCTCAAGTTGCACTGACTTGAATCATCAAGTCGTAATTTGTCTATAAGCCCTCATGCTGAACTGCTGAATCAGCACTCACATAAGACGATACCCTCTAGGTGAAACGGACTCTTGCAGGCGCCGAGCATCGCGATACGCAACGAAGGCGGACGGTGACAAGCAACGGCGCCTACAAAGGCTGGCTGGCCTCTGCTTGTAGGCGACATCGTGAGTGTGCAGAAACCCCTTGTTGACGTCGCGGACGAGTGATAGTGCACAAAATAATGATGAGAAATCTTAAAATTTAGGAAAGGTATATAAAAAACACCAAATTAAAAATAACAATAAAGAAGAAAACATTAGTTACGAGATCGCAATTGCAAGCTTTATCATGTGAACTTACGGATAAATCCAAACCATCGTTATCCAGAACAGTAAAACTCCGGAATTGTTCCTTTTTGTTCCTGAACCCTCCCAGATGGAGCCTAATTGAAACAACTCCCGCACTGCTACAGAGTAAGGCAAGGTGTTTTTAACAGCACAGCTGTTCTAGGGCTGGGCTTTACGACAGTCGTGTGTAATATCGCGTAACGTTTTCCGAAGAAGTCGTTCCCGCCTCAGAATAACCGGTTCCCAATGTGAAAAAAAATTCACAATAAAACAAAAAACGTTTCAGGGCATTCATATTTCTTAAAAGACGGCTGTACTGCCCTGAAAATGTCCTGTAGCAATGCATTTGTGATTAGACGTGGAACCGACTTTCAGAAGATCGCTGTAAGCTTGGTCTTTGTAAGCTTGCTTTCCCACATAGCCTCTTGAACAGGGAAGCATGGCGATCTACGGAGCGAGAGATACAGAGATAAATCACTTCATTTTTCCAAGGAAGTTAGTTTAGGAACGCATGGTGGCCGCCGGCCGCAGGCTGGCGGCGGCGGTGGCGGCTGAGTCAACCATTAGTATCTGCAATCTCGGTTGCGAGCTGCCCAGTGCGCCCTCCCAATGCGTGATGCTGGAGATGGGTTGGGAGTACAGGCCCACATGGCGTGAGTGATAGCGTCAGCGGAGGCCACAGAGGGGACAGTTGGGTGAAGGAACTGGGAGGGGGATATCTTGTGGAGAGGGATCGAAAGACGAGAATATGGGGGCAGGGGGGTAGCGGCGGCAGGAGAGACTTGGGTAATGCGGCCGACTCCTTATTGAGAAATCATTCCATCGCGGGCCGACATAGCACCGTGTTGAAGAGCGGGAGCGAGCCCAGCACGTTCTCGGGCGCATTGTTGGCCGCCTCGAGGGAGCATGATACAGAAAAGGCTGTACATAATGTGATACGTTTTCACAGAGGAGTTGTAAACGATATACAAATTACGGTCTGCTGTCAATACATACCCGTAGGCGAAGGGAGTACGTTACAGAAAACGGCTGTCGCCTCTTGTTTAAGCAACTACCCGGAAACAAATTATGTGACACTTCGCCGCTAAGGCGTCTCTAACACTACGGGCACCGCAGCTCAACTGGTCGTCCTTCTTCACAGAGTGAAAGGACACAGTTATTGTTTTAACGGCGCGTGTCGAAGCCTCAGAACAATAATAATTTCTTTGCCTTACCATCGACATAGCGCGCATAGGAGTTGATTGAAAGCTGTAGCTTCTTCTTGACTATTTACAAGGTG
>JABSTR010001510.1:0-61185 GCA_013339765.2 Haemaphysalis longicornis | reverse complement strand
CGCGCTACACGACTTCAGCGGTGACGTAATAGAGGTGACGCTGAAAACGCAGTCATCAGTGAGCCAAATGCGCGTTACCATTGAAGTGGTACGACCAAATGGATATAGTGGCACCGCTGCAATCGCAAAGACATGTCTCCCCGGGCATTGGCTGGCAGCCGCCAATGCAACAAAGTTCTGTCACGTTACACAAACCCGGAGAGAAAGTTCTTGTGAGCCGCCCCTGCTCAACCCGTTTCTCTTAATATCTGGATGGTTGGTTTGAAGTTTGCGATGAAACTGCCGTCATTGTTCTAGGGACACATCAGTCTTTCTAAGGAACCAACCTTCTCACCGTTGTTTGATTGATTGATCGATTGATTGTAGGGTTTAACGCGACGACACAACGCAGACGATGAGGCGCGCCGTAGTGGAGGGCTCCGGATTAATTTTGACCACCTGGGGATATTTAACGTGCGCCGAAATCTCGTACACACGGGTATTTTTGCTTTTAGTCTCCGTCAGAACAGCGGCCGCCGCGGTCGGGAATCGAACCCACGTCCTCGTGCTCAGCAGCACAACGCCTTAGCCACTGAGCCACCGCGGCGTGTTTCCCACCGTGGTGGGTGTGCACTGGCGCAAGTGGGGAAGGTCGCGAGTGCAATTACCGACAGAGGCAGCAGTAGTTCTACAAGGGGCCGAAAGCAAACACCCGTACACAGAGGTTTAGGAGAACGTTAAGACCACCTAGTGGTCAAAATTATACAACACCGAAGCCCTCCCCTGCGACGCGTCTAATGGTCCAGGGCTAGCTGCAGTGTCTAAAGCCACATTAATTTTTGTACCCGGTCACTGGTGAACCACAGGGAAGGCTCCTGGGCGCAGTTTGCCTCTTTTTGCTGCTCTTTGCTTTGCTTTTGAGAGCCTCTTCAAAAACTTAACACGAAGAAAATCTCTGCGGACATTTTTTTTTCTCTCAAAATCTAAGAGCACGGCTAACCTCAACTGCCTAATTTACTAAACCTTGAATGGTCTTTGCGATTCTGCGACAAAGGCTTTTAGTATTTTTTCGTGCCTGGAGGAACATAGGAAGGTGTAGCGTCTCGTCGCAGCATATTTCTGTTTTGCTTTTGTTGAGATTCTTTAAAGGGGCTTCTTTGAGGCCATTGCTGCGACTGAAAAGAAGCCGGCCAGTGGGCGATAATGCTTGAGTGACGTCACCCAAGCACGAATACATCTCCCGGACTCGAAAGAACGCCATAAAATAGAAGAAGACATCTTGGGCGAGTTTGCAAGTCATCTGAATTGCGTAAAGCTGTAACAGTTGGTTCGGCTGTTCCGTGGCCACTCAATCGAAGGACGGGACGCGCTTACTGATTACGTTATAAAAATATTTGATATGATAAAAATCGCGAAAACGGTGCTAAAATGTTGAAACAAGTAATTTAGGTATCAAGACGGTCAATTTGTGTTTTTTTTTTCGTAGACATTCTTTAATACCAAGAGGAAGGGTCATGTTCGGTGGAAGAGGCAAGTACGGAAAGCAAGACAGGTACCATACGCAATGAAGTTTGCATGACTACCTGCAAAACAAACGATTCGTCTTCCCTGTTTTGTTCTCTTCTTTCAGGGCTTATCACTTGTGAAAAGACAAATATCGTACGAATAAAAAACAGGTTGTTTCTTAAAGTTCTGAAGATAATATTTCCCTGTAACGCAGTCGTGCATATGCCTCAAAACAAAACGTGGTATATGCTCTGCCAATGACTATCACCTTTTTTTGTCCCATTAATTATCGTTCCAGACATTTTGTCAACCAAACGCACTCATCTCGTATTAGCGAGCAAAAACGCCCCAGCGTTGACATTTCGGCGCACGTTAAACATCACCAGGTAGCCTGAACGGTCATAGCCATGGCACGTCAGTCCTCAATTTTGGCTTAATATAATAAATTTGATAGGCTTACAGTTGCGGAATGGCCGAAAGTCCCCGGGTGCCACTTCGGGGACATCCTGTGCCCAGCAGACGACCAGGAGGGCGGCCGAAGCCCAGAGGATGTGGCGTGTCGTCAGCATGCCTATACTGTGGCGGTGTTCACTTTCGGGGCTCGGACGACGCTCTCCGACGTACGGCACTCGGGCGGAGTCGTCGCACACTGGCACACTGAACGGGCGGCCCAGTGCGAACGAGGTGGATATGTGGGCCTGCTTATCGTCTCCGCTGCTACGCGAGGAGGCAGGGGAGGAGGAGGAGAAGAGGGGAGGCCCGGCGGGAGCGGGGCTGGTGTAAACGCGAGAGTGCGTCGACGTCGCTCGCGGGCCCCGCGCGAGAGGCCCGCGATGGCAGCCGAAACTGGAGAGCGACAAGCCGAAACGGGACACCGAGGTTCAAGGTTCGCATCTGCGTCGCCGGCGCTGCCGTGTCCTGCCTCGGGATCTCCTTCGCGCGTACGCTGAGGCACGGGCTTCTTTCCACACCACGCTGCCAGCGTGTTGTGGCGTAATAGAGAACGCGGCGGAGGAAGAGCTTCAGGCTACATCCTACAGCCCTGCTGGAAACAAAATACTTTTCTCTGGAATGAGCGTGGCTGCTCCTTTGTTCTGGCGTCATGATTCAGACCAATTGTCCCTAAGATATTGCAGATGAATTTCAGAGGGGAGTGGTTACGATGCATGCAGTATAAACTCAATAGAACAACTTGTTTGCTATACGAAGGCACATTCACCTTATCATACAATGTTAGCTAAGACGCCGTGGAAAAGTTGGTTACCGGATTGATTGATTGTAGGGTTTAACGCGTCGATGCAACGGAGGCGATGAAGCGCGCCGTAGTGGAGGGCTCCGGATTAATTTTGACCACCTGGGGATCTTTAACGTGCGCCTAAATCTCGTACACGCGGGAGTTTTTGCTTTTCACCTACATCAGAAAAGCAGCCTCCGCGGCCGGGAATCGAACCCGAATCCTTGTGCTCAGCAGCACAACGCCTGAGCCACTGCGGCGTGTAGATGGCTATCAGTAATCGATACAATTTCGGCAGGAAGGTGGTTCCAGCCACGTGATTTACGGGGTACAAAGGATTGAGCGAACGTTTCAGTATTACATGTATCGAAAGCGATTTTATGTGCGTGATCAATGCAATGTGAAATTTATGGAGAGGAAATTAATTCATCTCGCAGTGCATCATGATGGTACAGTCTGTGGAATGAGTTCAGACGAGAAATCTTGCGACGAGCAACACAAGGGTAGGTCGAGGCTTGCTTGTTATGCTTGCAGCTTGCTGTACGATTGTAGTGAGAGGTAATGAAACGGGAAGACTTATTCTGAACCATTTCAAGGCGGTAAATTAGTTTGTCATGACTTGGGTCTCACATTGATGACGCAGAGTCTAAGTGAGAGAGAACTGTGATGTTTTGTGCAGTAATAGCTTTAGTGAAAATGGCGCTTTAAGGAAACTTTGACGGAAGCATCCTAAGATTGGGTTATCGTTTTGGCAATGTATTCTGCGTGAGGATGCCATGATAAGTTAGAGGCGATGTGGAAAGGTAGATATTTGTAAGAATAGGCGGTAGAAGCAAACAGGATGATGAGCAGGAATCCGTGTCGAGAGCAGCAGGCAGCAACGTCAGCAAGGACTACGTCAAGACGTGCTGCTATTCCCTACGTCCCACGCATCGGTGGAGCCCTGGCACACATTTTTGAAAAACGAGTTTTGCGCCTCGAGAACATGCCCACTAGCAAGCTACGTTCTGACCTCGTTAACGTGAAAGACCCTCTCACATGGTTCAAGTTTCCAGATGTTGTTTACAAGACCCCGTGCGCAGAGTGCAAATCAGTGTACAGTCGGACAAATCTTTAACTAGCTTGCGCGAGTGGCGAATTTTCCGTCTTATGACGCTCTTAAATAGAAACAGCCTAGTTGACGATGGGCCCAGCTGAACGCGGACTGTGCACGCATGCACTTAATCTCGACCTGTTAGCAACTTGGCCTCCGTCACACGGCGCTGACGCACGAAAAGCCGCTGCTCGCGCGTGCTAGTTCAAGATTTGGCCGACTGTACATCGGCGAAACGGGCAGTCTACACAGAAGATTAACACAGAACCGAAGCTACGTGAAAAAGGGTCCTGTATGCAAAAACAAGAGCAGTTCCGGAGCACTGAGACAGGACAAGACACCCGGTCGTCTGGGACGAGGCGAAAGCGCTGACAACCGAGCGCAATATATCTTCTCGATTGCTGCTCGAGTCCATCATCATTGATACAAAGTCCGAAACTATTAACAAAACGGACGGCTACCTGCACCATATCTGTGCGAACTCATTGCGCCGCCTAATGCCCCATATAGAACTCGTTTTGTACGGCGCATGCTCATTGTGAACAAGGTACCCGTAGAGGTGCCGAAACGTCAAGCCGCTTTTTTGCCCGTTTCATCGTTGCAAAAAAATAGACGTATTGGAAGCATACGTTATTGGGGTAGCGGGACCATTCAGTGACGCAATCCTGGAAGCATGCATTTGTTTGTGTTTAGTTCTATTAGCCAGGTAGCAGAACGATAACATTAAAGTATTAGACTGCAGTTTTCACTGTTAACTTCCCGAAATATGACGCAATAATCCGTGAAGCGATGCAAATTATCAGTTGCGGTGTTTTGAAGGTCGTTAATATAGATAGAAAAGAGGGAACCAAAGACGGATTCATACAAATAAAGCACAGGAATCATTGTAAAATGATAAAACATGGGAACATCACAAGGCTTCCATGCCTTATTTGTTCACCGAAATCGTTTTGTTCACAGACATAACATAGTCGTATTCACAGACATTCGGAACGTATGGAAGGGAATAAGCCCACAATACAACCTACTAGTTATTAGCACGACAGAGGACACACTGGAAATAAGGCCAGTCTATCAGCCAGCGCATTGAACATATCTCCAGCTCTGGCCGCGGTACAAAATGATTTCTCCATGCCAAAATCATTGAGCAATTCCGGCGTCTTCAGAGTATGAAGACATCACGCGACAGTTGTAATTCTCCACTAACAATAGAGGAACCCAGTATTGCACTTTGAACCTGCAAAAAAAAAAAAAAACAGCTCCAGGGACGGGGGATATAAATACGAGATAACAAAACACTTAACAAACGTACGCTTGACGCGATCCTTTACCTTTTTATCTGATATGGCGAACTCTGATATGGCGAACTGAACCCCTGCCAAAGTCATTGAAAGAGGCACTCGTCATTCCTATGCAACACAACAAACAACAAACAAACAAACAAACAAACAAACAAACAAAAACAAACAACAAACAAACAAACAAACAAACAAACAAACAAGCAAAAAGGACCCATTCATACAAAGCAGGTATTGACCATTAACCCTGCAAATTGCTTGTGCAAGCTGTTAAGGAAATGCCGGCGCTTAATTGATTCTTCAGAGTGCCATGGTACTCTGGATAATTATCAGTTATGCTTTCGAGCGGACCGTTCCACGAACGACAACCTTGTGTTCTTTTCAGTCTTACGTACGGGATGCGTTTCTCCGTGAAAAATCTTGCATGTCAGTATTTCTTGACTTGGGAAAAAGCGTACAACACAACGTGGCGTTACCGAATTTTACTGGAGCTTACTGGTTTAGAATTTGCGGAGGAGGAGGAGAAAAGCGAAAGGAAAGGCCGAGAGGTTATCCAGGCTTAGAGCCCGGATTGCTACTCGGCACTGGGGAAGGGGTGTTCAGGGGATAAAAGAGATGGCAGGCGAAAAAGGGGGGATAGGAGCGGGGTCGCGCACACACTTTAGTCCCTTTGTGGGCACTAGAGTCTCTCAGCTAAACCTGTGTCCTTCATAAAACGCAGAAGGGCTTTTGTTGCCTTCTGCGAAGTCGATTGTAGGGGTCTTTGCCCTAGAATAGTCTCTAGCTTGAACTGAAACATGCTAATGTTCATAAGGAATCAAACTTACCGTACTTTCTGTGTTCGAGTAAGTTTCTCTTCAAGAAACATTTACTCAAGAAAAGGACGTTCCTCAGGGACGTGTTCTAAGTTTCACCGTTTTTATTGTTAAAATGAATTCTCCAAAAAATGCCTTTTCATTGTATTCTGTTCATGCAGACGACATCTGTATACGTTTAATATCTTGTAACTTGGCTATTTGTGAAAGTCAGGTACAAACTTTGGTAATAGGCTGTAGAAGTTGGCAAAAAAATCTGGTTTTATTCAACGCCTACAAAAGCACCAGGGCGGTATATTCAAGGCAGCGATACATCACTGTGTAACCGTCCATTACGCTTAATGGAATCCTAATTCCAGTGAAAGACGAACGTAAGTTTTGGATGATTTATTTGGGAAACGTACAAGAAAATTCAGGGAAATTTGCACTGACGCGCAAGACTTGAATGGCGAAGCTGTTGTACGTGATCACTGACGGACATAAAGTTGAGTTTTAGTATCGGCGTGGTGTCGTGGTTGACGTCGGCGGCGTGGCATTTCAATGACTTTATGTTGAGCAAGGCCAGAGAGAGCTCGTAATTTTGGTCGACGTTTTCGTAGCGCTACTTTCAAGCGCGACTTATCGTCTCTAGCGGACGCTTTGCACGCAGAGCCTCTCGAATCAGAACGGCCTCTTCCCCCTAGGCCGTGCGAGCTATCCGCGACTGGGCCATGTGGAGTCAAGTGATCCTACAGCAGCGTCGACATCCAAGTCGCGGCTCTTCTACGGTACAGAGCGCATGCGCACGACGGCAGACGAGGGACGAACGAAAGTGGGGCGTACGCGGTGATGTGTCGTTCTCGTCATGCAAGCGTTGCCACGAACGGCGAGCGCTGGAGCTTTGTTGAGCCAGTGTTGGACATTACTTAAGTGGGTATGCTTAGCTTGACGAAGTCAGCTCGAGGCAGGCGTGCGCGGAGCAACGCGGCATTTTTCTTTGTATCTTTAAACTGCGGGCACCATACACAAACGATTTGCTCAACAACTTCGCTTTAAAAAGCTAACTTTATTCCTACACAATCCGCAACAAAAAATACAATGCATGGAATGTTTAACACGCTTAAAGTTCCTATCGCAACAGGTCTTACGGCAACACTGCATGCTTACTGAAAATATTGAATACAGTCGACTCGCGTAAATGCGAAGTCCACGGGGACCGCAAAAACTTCAAATGGACCTGACTGCCAAATGAACAGAAAGCAAAATAAGAGCATTGCCAGTAGTCCGAAACACGTCTCTCTTCTTGATTTTACTAAGAATCTTGGATTTCTCCGCCAATTGGAGGGTAAGACACGGGTTGCCATGACCGTTGAGAGTTATCGCTATGTTCGAAAGCCTGAAGCGTCTACCACGCACACTGCTCTACGCGGGCAGCTGCGCGCAACAAAGAACGACACGTACGTTGTCCACACGTTCAACGTCGGGAACTGGCGTTTTCTGCATCGCAGTTCTACGACGCTCGTGTCCGGACACTTGTTACATAAAGTAATCGTGTGGCCGTCGTTATCCCTTCGGCAAGGTTCAGCCACCAGCAGTTCCGTCACTTCTTCGAAGTAAGCGCTGCGGAACACAAGCTTCAACTTCCGATAACCCATGCACTCGCACACTGTGTTCGCACCATTCAGATAACCAAGTGCGGACAGGCAAAAAGGGTAAGCATCGTTTCGAAAGAACACTGTCTTTTTTACACCATGGATGTGGTTCTCGCGCGGTAAGCTAGAACAGATGATGTAGTGTAGACAGGTTACAGAGACTTGCAAAAGACGAAAAGCCCTATTCCGAAAACCACGCGGAAGGACGTTCTACGAAAAAAAAAGCACGAAAGAATGCTACGGAACAAGTCGTTGGACGACAGAGAGGCCCCCCGCAGAAGACCGGGAATGGCAGTGTGGCGATGATGCCTAGTACGACGTTTTATTTTTGGAGGGGCGGGGCCTCATTCAGATCATACAGAAACCTACCGAATTGTATTTGGGACTGCTAGATGCGCTCCGTGACGTCTACACTTTCCCCCAATCCAAAGTAGGAACTGCCATCATAAACGGGCCTTCCCAACCGTGACCTGGATGGACATATAGCAGAAGAAGTCGATCTGCGCTAGCCAAACTCCAACTTATGAACCCCCACCACCATCATCATTATCATCAGCGTATCTACGCCCACTGCAGGGTAAAGGCCTCTCCCATTAATCTCCAATTACCCTGGTCCTGCGCCAACTGCGACCAATTTATCCCTCCAAACTTCTTAATCTCACCCATCTAACTTTCTGCCGCCCCCATCCACGCTTGCCTTCTCTAGGGATCCACTCTGTCACCCGGTTGCCCTTAATGACCACGGGTAACATGGTCTGAAAGCATGGTACCGACTTAATCACAAATAAAACATTACGCAACCAAAATGATAAATCAACCCCGTCACTCATATAATACAGCAACGAATGCTGGAGAACCGGCACTATACCCAAATCGTAGAAGCATGCCGAAACAGCCCCAATGCGTGAGCATCTCGCCGATTTCCCTCGCGAGCTTGACGGGCTCAATGCGCACGCGCTACTGCGACGTCACAAGGCCACAAAGCGGCGTTTCTCGCAGATCTCTCCCACACCACCGTGCCAACCCGCTTGTAGTCTGAATGTCCAACGAGACAAAAGACCCACCGACTCGGAAGGTCCAATCCATCACGTGATCGGCGAGACGAAAGATCCAACCAGACGGAAGGTCTAATCGAGCCTGAATGTCCAACGAGATGAAATATCCACCGAGTCGGAAGGTCCAATCGAGCTTGAATGTCCAACTAGATGAAAGGCCACCCAGACGGAATATCGCTGTTGTACCTTTCGTCTCGGTTGGACCTTTAGACGTTGAATCGTGTACCAGCCAGGCTTAGCCCTCTGACCATTCCAAGGGCCACTGCTCACCTTAGAAGCAGCCTGGGCTGCCTGCCACTCCTTCTGTTGTGCACCAGTATCGCCAAGTTGTCACCATCGTTTTCACTCCTTGTACATTTGCCTGCCCTGTACTGACTGCAGACTGGAATCGACAAAGCGTGCAAGTGAGGGCGGTTGTAACGGGACCGATTAAATGAGTACTGACACGAAAATTTCCGCGTTACGTTTTCACAGCGGAGCTGTTATAACTGGCCATAATGGGGCACGTAACGCGTAGCGCGCTAAAAATACAAAAAAAAAAATACCGAGCGCTCGTCAGCGCGTGCCTCGCGGTGACCGCCCAGCGTCACCGGCTCGCGCAGTGCTGATGTGTCCTTCACTGCTCACGTAGAAATCCTGCACCTTCGCCAGTTTTCGACATGGGGCAGTCGCAGAAAGTGCAGTACGAGCGATGAACATTTCAATAAACAATTTCAAGCTTCTACAATTGCGTGGTGACGTGTCCTTCACTGCTGACGTAGAAAAAAATTCTGCAGCTTCGCTACGGTTCAAACCTCGCGCGACTTCGTGCAACCTTCCCCACATTTTTTTCGCGGTTATGTGTGCTTAACAGCCCACTAATTATAGAATGGCCCATTAGACGGCCGTTCGCAGTGCGAATAATTATTTACAGCCTCATTTATTTGTGTCAGTTTCGGTTTTGACAAAATGAACCCCGAGGCGGCCGCCATGACAGAACGGCACTCGTGACGGCACCGTTCTTATCTCCTCACTGCCGATCGTGACGCACATGCGCCCGGCCAGACCGGCCGCAGTCTCCATGATCTCCACGCGTCCGGGCAGCATGACGTCAGCCCCAAAACCGTGACGTGTACACACGGCGGAGCAGCGCGTGACAACCGCAGCCAGCGCGTTGGCCACGTCACGGGAGCCCTGACGACGGCAGTTTGGGGCCAGGAGTAGATGGCGTCCTGCTGGTGTCGATACTGAAATGGTATCCGTTCTAAGCTTTCTCATGCGAGAAAAGAATAAAATCGATTAAAATATATTATACTGAACGGTTACTGTTGAAACTTGCGGGGTACAGTAATCCCTCGTTAACTCAAAACTCGGATATTTCGAAACATCGAATAATTCGAAACTTTTTCTCGCCGTGCATTTACCCCCCAATAGGTGCTGTGTATTTGCCCCCCTTTATCTCGAAACGTTTCTTCGGGAGACCGCGGACATCTAGAAAATGTTGTCATAGAGAGCACAAGGCCAACGTCCGCATGCGGGCAGGTTGATAATGTTCTTTGTTCGCGAGCCTACCTTCCACTTCGCTGCGAACGCAGTAGTGAACGGCAAGTTCATGGCGGAGTACGCGCTGTACGAGGGCCGATGTCTCCTTTACCGGAATGCTGTCCGACGCCTACATCGTTGAGATAGCTGTGGACGACGCAGCTGGTCATGCGGACGACGAGGGGCCCAGCGCGGAAGTGCAAAGGCCACAACTCATAGAACGCGCAGAAATGGCCCTGTCGACTATCCGGGAGCTCCGGACTAGGGGATCTTTGTGTAAATAAAGTTATTTTTTCTTCTTTTTCTTGAGAAGTGCCTACAACGGCAGAAACAAGAAACACGCTGCGCCTGCTTCGCAACTTGGTAGAATGTAGCGGTGGCAACCTTTGATTGATGCCATACGTTGAGCAGCTGTTCTACCCACGGCGACCCCCACGTTCCGGGACGCTCTAGCCTCGTTCCGGGACATTTCCCAACACTTCCACACCTCCGCACGATATATCCTCCCCCACACCCTTCCCCCACCCATGAGGCCGCTCGTCCATGGCGGTTACTCCAAACCCACACAACTCCCTGCCGAACTATCCCTCACCGCATCAACCCCATTCTCTACCCTTCACCTCTCTACCCTCAATGTATCGCACTGGATACCCGCTATCAATTTACAGTCTCGCTACCCCCAGAAGCACATTCGTCCCATTATCCCTATGGCTTATCCTCGGACAGTGAGTCCGAGACGGCAAATCGAAGAGCCCCACTGTCTTTGCGAGTGTCCCCACAGCTGATTTCCCCATTTTTTCTCCCCTTACACTGGGAGTAGGCCCGAGAGAGTTCCGACTGGGACGAACCAACGGGGCCGCCAAGGTCGCGGAGAGCATCGCATCCTCCGCCCCCCGTCTCCCCTAGACCCAGTTTTAAACAAAATGTTTCTCCTCCCCCTTCTCTGGAATCAGATGCGAACGCGAAGCAGGCAAAGCATCACGCAGTTCTTTCTTCCGCAATAATAAAAATTTGTTTTTTCTTCTGCGAATGGTTATGCCTTTATTGTGAAAGCTGTACGTGGATGCTTCCAAGTACCGTTACAAGAAGTCTCGCACTGGCGATCATTAATTCCCCCAACACTACCCCCAATCAACTCGCACCCGCCAACCCCTGAATGCATGTTATACTATTCGAAAACGGCCATTCAAAATTTCTCTCCGGGTACCGCTTCAGCCCACGCCCGAAAACTCCTTATGCAAAATCCACCCATCACCCAAATAGAACCAATCTGGCCTGCTGCCCGCAGTGGGCTTGGTGGTAATGAGGCGACTCATGCAACAGCCCGAGTTCTCGCCTGCAGGGCATACCCCAGCCTTATTGCCTCCCACGCGCAGCCAGGTCAGTTCGCGATAGCCTCCTGGGCTACCACGACATCACCACGTATTACCCCCTATCATGCCTCCCAACCCCCCCCCCCCCGCCCACCTTCTCCTCAGCTACATGAAAGAACAGCTCTGGAGACTCCTACAAACAGAATCTTTAACTCCTTCACCGTATTCACCCCTCCCTATTATCCTCTACCAACTGCATCTCATACGGCACATCAGGTACATCACCACATGTGGGCCTGCCCCGACGATCCCCCACCCCCAATCACCACATAGGAGATATGGGAGGCGGCGCTGGGCTGCTCTGACCTGACGACGCAACAAGCCCTGACGGACAGTGCAGCCAAGGTCGCTGAGCAGCTGCGGCTGCAGGCCACCCGCCCCGCCTGACAGGGCCCGATATGAATGAAGTCTCTCTCTCGCTCTCTCTCTCTCTCTCTCTCTCTCTCTCTCTCTCTCTGCCCGATATGATCTCGCTGTAATAACGGATTGACCGTTTGACAATAAACCGTTTGAATTTGAATAGCTCCCCTCTATGTCCCCATCTTTCTGACGTCATGCCCGAGTATGCTCAAGGAATCAAGGAGCATGTAACCTACGTATGACTCACACATTACGTAAACGATAACAGTTACTTTCTGGGGACGATGGTAAATTTCGGGTGAAGCATATACATCCAACACGCCACGCTCAGGCTTTAAAGGCATATTATAGAACCCAGTACAAACACTCAAGACTACGTTGCAATAAAAACTCTTAACATGGCCAAAGCATTTAGAATGCTAGTAATGACGCAGTTCTTACAGACTTCGGTGAACCTTAGGGAACCAGATTTAGAATGACTTTAAGGAGTTTCTAACGGACAGAACGGCCATATATACGTAACTGCCCTTAGCACCGGTACCATCGATGTCGAAGGTCGCGGCAGACCCAAGGTGCGGTCATTTCACCACCTCTGTTTAATCTGGTCGTGCTAACTATACCACAACTCAGCCAAATCCCACGACTCTGCCACATCTGCACGCGGATGACGTTGCGCTTACTTATTTTAAACGTCCCTAAAAATAAGAATGAAAACTAAATAAAAACGGGAACAACCTGCACCAGCTAAGCTATAGCAGGATAATGGCAATTAAAAAGTAAATGAACAGGAAGCCGAGGCTTCCAAAGTCTTTTTGAAGTAAAGCTAATTATTTACCAAAAAAAAAGGAGGCTCGTGCTTCGGTCAGCGGAAAACAAGCACTACAACAAAACCGGCACACAACCCCACTCCACAGCGAAAGTGAAGTCCGGCGCCTCAATACGACAATCCATAAAAAGCATCCCCAAAGCGCACCCCACCCCACCCATACCCCCCTACACCCCAAAAAAAGTTCCTACGGCCCTCACGGAAAAGTCCTGTCCCTGCCATGAAACACAATTCTAGAGCACAGGATGGACAAATAAGGTCCCCTTCTAACCACAGATCGAAGTTCTAATCAGTCCTCCACCACACGCCAAAGCCCTTCCCCCACGAAAGTTCGCAAAGAAAGCAGAAAGTCTCGCACACCCAGCCGCCCACACCAGTCACAAGATCAGTTCCTCCGTCCAGTCCGATCTCACTGCCGCACAAATGCCACTCCCACCGTTGCAAGAACAGTTTCAGAATACTTGGCCCCTTTTATTCCCGCACTACAACACAAGTCCCAACCAGTTCCACCCCACCCGCACAGTCACGCCCCCACATAGAGTTTGCAGAGTTCGCACGCAGAGTTCGCAAGGATGCACCTGCCTGCCACAGCAATCCGGCCACCCCAGTGCAGGTTAGTCTACGCACAATCACTCAAGTCCGAAAAAAAATCTTGCACATTCGAAGAGGCACAAGCACCAGTGTTTGCTGTCTTGTGTTTCTGAAGTGAAGAACGTCGTGGCCGTCCAAGGGTGACGTGAAAGCTTCTTCCATCTAGCACGCATCCAGCAGCTCTTATTGATCCACTTCCATAGGAAAGGAGTTGAGAGATGGTGCCAGCTCTTTGGTGCTAAGCGTTCACCAACCAGCGGACCTCCACGGCTGCCCCCCCACCAGCGCACGAGGCAGGGAATCCCGGCAGGAGTAACCAGCGGAGAGAGGCCTAAGCCAAATGCCGCATAGGTTTCACGGAAGTGCCGCAAGGAACTCCAGTTCCTCAGATTTATGCAACAGCGTTTCCAGGTTTCATGACAAGCAGTCACGGTGACCACACCTGGGACAAATAAAAGAAAACAAAGCCAAAACAACCCCACGTACCCGAAACCAGTACAGGAACCTAAATCAGCCATTGTGACCACTTTTAATGTTAATAGCTATAGAAACCTTACGGCCAGTTGTTGCAACAACTGTCTTTAAGAGTTTGTACCAGCGATTGAAATTGCTTTCTGTTCCATGTGAGGGGTCATTCGGAATATAGTCAATGAGAGCTCGCTTCTGGGCTAGTTGGTACATTATTTCTTGCAAAAACACTGCGCTAAATTGCGCTTTCGTAAGTGCGCTTTGTAAGTGCACATTGCGCTTTCGTAAGTGTGCATCGTGTGTTCCGCCGCCCTTCGTCTTCGTAATTTAAATTTAGCGCAGTGTTTCTGCAAGAAAAGGGTCATTCGGGCCTGATAGGCAATGAGATTGCAGACCATCTGGTACGGCGTGCATGCACAGTGGGGCCCATTCTTGAGAATGCGCTGTCAAAGCGGGGTAGTACGGTCGGCTTTTACGGTCGGCACGGTAGAAAGATTAGCCCACTCTACGGTGCATACCCCGATAGGACGTGACGTCCACTCACAAAAAAATGCCCCAGAAAGATATCCAGGTATTAGTGGAAGCCGTCAACTAGGAACTGTCATGCTCGCCCTCTAAGTCGGAGTTACATTTTGCGGCTTTAGAACGGCAAACCGGCCTAAGCAAGCATCCGGCTGCACATTCAAGCACACCACCGTGTCCGGAACGTCTCTTTCATACGGTACTCAGCTGCTTATTTCAGAACAACAACAGCAACAACAAGAAAGAGTAATTCTGAATACATAGAAAGAAACGTGACTTCAAACAGCCTAATTGTTACCGTAAAGCGCGAACCATAAGGCAGAGATAATTAGAATGATAAGAATGGGGTGGAGTACATTCGGCAGTGCTTTCTCAGAAAACGGATGGCAGCCTACCACTGTCCCTGAAGAAGAAAGTGTAAGACAGCTGCATCTTACCGGTAACTCACGTACGGGGCAGAAACTTGGAGGCTCACTAAGTGGGTTCAACTTAAATTGACGACGACCCGTCGAGCAATGGAACGGAAGATGATAGGTGTAACATTAAGGGACAAGAAGTGAGCGGAGTGTGTCAGGGAACAGACGCGTGTTAAGGACATATTAGTAGAAGTTAAGAAGAAGAAATGGGCATGGCCAGGGCATGTAATGCGGAGGCAAGACAACCGCCGTTCATTAAAGGCAACAGAGTGGATCCTTAGAAAAGGCAAGTGGGGTAGGGGGCGGCAGAAAGTTAGATGGGCAATGAGGTCAAGAAATTTGCGGGGATAAATTGGTCGCAGTTAGCACAGGACCGGGATAATTGGAGAATAATTGGAGAGGCCTTTGCCCTGCAGTAGGCGTAGATAGGCTGGTGGTGACGATGATGATGAAATCGCGAACCGTCATAAGGCATCCGGGAAAATGAACACGTCCGAATCCTTTACGATTTCGATTTGCATCAAGTCTCTGCCTTACCTACACCTAACCCGGCAGTATGTAGAACGGGTCAGCGTACTCATCAGGTAAGCGTACAAATAAGGGCGTGGGGGATAGAGAAGAGGAAGCGGGCAAAAGTTGTTGCAATTTACCCAAGAAATGCCTCCAGCATAATCAAGCAAGCCCATCTACGGTTGTGTCTTGGGTGGTTCAGTTGTATGTACAACGTTTAGGGGTTTGCACCCGCATTGAGTGACATTTTCTTAGCTCGATTTGACAGACGTTTGAGAGTAAGCTTACCAGTTAGTGTTCCGCATATTTCGGTACGTGGATGATTTTTTTGGTAGTATGTAACCAAGAAAACTCCCCTCTGTGGTTACTGGTTTTGTAGACCTCTTTGAGAAGGTCGGGCTAGGCCTGCAATTCACCTTTGAGACCCATTGTGAAAACAGACTTGAGTGCCTGGATTGGAATTTGAAACTTGAGAATGAACATTTGTGCTGGTGTTATCAGCCTAGGTCCGTGAAGGCAATTCTGAATTATGCGTCGGGGCATTCCAAATGGTAAAACGAAGAATTGCAAAGTCTTTGTTGGGTGCCGCTTTGGATAGGTCATGTGTGCATTGCTTAGAACAGACTTTTGATGGTCAAGTGCGTCGCCTCCGAGATGCCGGTTTCCCAAGCAATGTTTTGACGCTCAGTATATGAAAAAATGACTAGACAACTAAAAAGAAAGATGGATTGACGTTGGTACGTTCTCAGTATTAGACGGTAGAAATAAGAGGCCAGCAGTTATTCCCTATCTGCACAAAATATCACATGCGTTGAAGAAAAGTTGGTTCCAGGTGCAATGTGAAGGTTGTGTTTACAGCACGAAACAAAGTTGGCAGGGTTTGTTCTTTGGTTGAAAAAAGATTGCCCGGTGACCATCGCGCAGGCAGGAATGAATGTAGTGTGAAACACGAAATGAGGTATACGTCATGTGCAATATTGGCTGTGTTTGCGGAAAGGAGTACGTACGACAAACGGCAGATGCGTCAATGTGCGCCTTCATAGAGCATGAACTGTCCTGAAAGGTGCTATGTCGTCACGTCTCGCGGAGCATGATACAATGCCGGTACCGGCGGGGGGTGTAGGCCGCTTTTCTGTGATACATAGAGCTGTTCAAGCACGCGCTCCAGATGACGAGTGAAATAGCAGAGGCGTTCAGATAAGCCGGAGAGGGGAGATTTGTGTCAGTCAGGCGTCTGTTGCCTTACGCGCCAAAGAGATTGCGTATCTTGGTAGTATTGAGTTGCCACACCCGTGGAAGTTGATGATGCAGTTGTTTTGTTTTTGTGGTTTTTTATTGCTCTTTGCGGATTTTTGAGTTGTTCCCATCTGATTATTGGAGGCGCATACGTGGTGTCATGACTGGGAGGGCATATGTTCTTCGTCTTTTCTGATTAAACTTCAGTTGTGAGTAAGCGCTCGTCCTCTGTTGCCCTCCGCTCGTGTCGCGTTTTTTTTTTCAAGTCGTTGCGCTTTTGAAGGTTTCGACATGCAATTTCACCAACTAGCCCAACTCGCCATTCTGCTGAAGCCCATCTAGCCGAATGCGTTCTCTTTCGGGTACGCTAACCAGCCTTCCAGAAAGGACGGATCATGGCCGAACTGCTGTTACGCCGAATTAACTACCCCCGTCACTGACACCTGAGTCCGCTACCATACCCAGCGGATGGCCAAGGCCGGTCAGTCCGCCAAGTCATCCACTCGCGTCAAAGCAGTCTCGGTTGCGTCGTGCCGTACGCAAGAGTCGACGCACGGACAAGTGACACTGGACACTGTGTGCGCCGTGCTGCCCTCATCGCGTTATCTCCTTACGTGGAAACCGCTGCGATATCTTTTATTCGTTCCCTTCTGTTTTCCTGCACATTCGGCACACTCGCTGCCCCTCTATCTCTTTCGCCAGTGCGTGTCGTGTGCCCGCGGCTGTGGGGCAAGACTTCTCCGAATACCGGAGCTGGTTTTCTTTTCGTTCTTTGGCGGCAAGTATTGCGTCGTGCTGGGAGGGTGATGGGCTTCGCCTAACGCGGTTCACTCGGGTTCATTTGGGAAAACCAGAAGAGGTGATGCAAAGAAAGAAGATGGCGCACCTTTACGAGCTGTGGTGTTCCTAAAAAATGGCTCCAATCGACGCTGTGAAGGCGGTTGGAAAGCAAAGCTTTAAACGACACCCACAACAATTGCCCATGCACGTCACTTGAGTTCACACACGTGGCTCTACAAAGAGTGAAACCAGAGATTCTGCCAGCCGTTACCTGGAATTCACGAAGGCGGCGTCCCGATCGCAGCAGCAGCGTCGGCCACGGCCGGGCTAGAGCGGCGGACGCCGCTGCTGTAGCCCGGCCGTGAGCCGGCAGAAAGAATGCGGAAAGGAGCGTCTTTCGAAGGGTGAGGTAGCGGAACCTAGCCATCCTGACGTGCTAGCTTGGGGCTAGCGCAGTCACCGAAACAATGCGCCATGTGAGCTCAGTGATTCCCATTTATACCGATTTAAACTAGTTAGCTTAGTAAGTTTGAGAATTGCGAGAAAGCTGAGGGAACTTTTATAGTTCCTATTTATCAGAACCTGTTGCTACTTTCGCCTTTTGTAATACCTCTTAAAACACAACCGAATTAGTAATCACTAATTTAGAAAACGGAGTCCCATTCGTGGCCAGCAGTGCGCAAAAGGTAACGTTTCTCTAGCGGCCAGATGTCTGTAGTATGGGGTCTCTACATTTTGTTTTCCCGCCCTTCGAACCAATCCTTAACGTATGTTTGCCTTACGACCACTTAATTCCGTCGGGAGTGGGTTACCCTGGAGGTGCTGTCGAACAAGTTAATCAAGCCGTGCGAAGGCACCGCGCAATAAGCTGCACCGAAACAGGGCCAAAACAACCGCCGCTGAAGCAGACGACAAAGTGGTACCGCGGACGCCGCCGTCGGCGAGCAGGCACTCCAGCGCGGAGAACGCTGGGTAAATTAGCGGCGCCATGTCTAGTGCGCTCCGTGAGTGAAACGCTCCGCCCCCGCCCCTTCCCCCCCCCCCCTCCTCCCCCCGCCGCCGCCTCCGCCGCTTTATGAGTTTGTTCAACTTTGTTGTACCCACGCCACGAAAGAAGCGTTGGCTGGTAGAGCTAGATAGCTTTGCTTTAAAATAGGGATCTTTTTCAGAACTACTAACGATCAGCGAAGCATGACTGGACTATTTTTTAAACCAGAAAAGCCCACAAAGGGGCACTTAGTTGATTAAGTTGCCGCTAACAAATATCAATTCAATCTACTACTACTACTTCTGCTCCTACTACTACTACTAATATTAGTAATAATAGTTAATCGAGACCGAATAAGTACCGGACACCTGTTAAGGGGTCTGTCGAAGCAACGTGAGCTTTCTGTTAGCGCAAGGAATTGAAAGTGGCACGTGTGTTTTTTTTCCGTACGGAATGCGATAGCCAAATGAAATAAAAATTTAAAGAAAGACCTTACCTGGAAAAAAATTAAAGCCGTTCCACACATGTGAAGCTATCGGAGTGGCAGAGCAGTAGTGATTCGCCATGATGGATGGTGGCGCCGTTGTAAGCGTAGAGCCAGAAAACTTTGGCATTGTATCGGGCGGCTGGCCCATGTACCCGACGAGAGCTGCTGCCTCTGGAACTAGTCCACTTTTAAGCAGTGCGGCGGAACGACGCTGATGGAATGATTTCATCGAGCGTGTTCAGCTGGGATTCTGCTTGAAACTGGGCAATTGGCGTTAAGCGATGGGCGCCAGTGATAATGCAGCATGGCGGCCCTATTAATCGTCTCAAGCCGATCCCAGTCCATTTGCGTCATGTGATGGAATAGTGCCTGGTACACGAGCCTTGGCTGTAGTAGGGAACGCACTAGGAGACGGGCAATCGTCCAGCAGGCCTCGCCAGACTTGTGATGCGGCGAACAACGTGGATCAGTTTTCCGGCTTTCTGTCGAGCAGATCGTAGCCACGTAGCTGCTGACTCTGAGGCCGATATCCCTAAGCCCAGAACGCGAGGCGCCCGAAAATGGGAATGGTGGTACCATTCAGGAGTAAGACTATACACAATTTGTTAGGCTGACAGGTCTGAATGGTTCTAAGCCAAGGGACTTTTCCCGGGTTTCAGTAGAGGGAGCAATTGGGCAAGTTTCCATGATATTGGCACCCTTCCACTTCTCCAGACTGTTGTAGATTTCCGTTTGTTTGGTTGGAGCGAAGATAACTCAGGGGCGTACCCACTTTGTGGGATTGGCGATGGTGCACTGGGGCTTCGTTTTTAATGAACAATAATGACTGTATTATTGGTGGTTTCGTTCGAGCCAGGATATATCTGCTGCGTATCTCTGGAGAGTTGGGTAAGGTGCACTGAGGTTTCGGTTTAAGAAATCTAATCATAGCCATAGTATTTGTTGGAGCGAAGATGACTCTGAGCGCACCTATTCGGAGAAATAAGCCAGGTCGCACTGTGGAGTTGTTTATAAAAACAATTGTAGCCATAGTTTTGGTTATTTGGTTGGGGCCAAGATAACACTGGCGCGTCCCCGCTCTGGGGGATTGGCCAAGTTGCACTCTGGCTTCCTTTTTAGAGAATATCATCATAGCCGTAGTATTGTTTTTTTTTTTGTTAGAGTCAAGACACTTCTGGTGCCACCCCACTCGGGGTATTGGCAAAGCCACATTGTTGTTTTGTTTTAGGCAATTTAATCGTAGCTGTAGTACTGGTTGTTCGGTTGGAGCAGAGCTAACACTGACGCGTACCAGTCTGGGGAATAGGCCAGGGGGCACTATGGCTTTATTTCTAAAAACAATCATCCCCCTAGTATTCGGTATCTTGTTGGAGGCAAGATAATACAGGTGCATACCTACTCTGGTCGAACAGCCAAGTCATAGTGTGGCTTCGTTTTGAAACCATCAAATTATTGTATTCGTTGTTTGGTTGGAGCTAAGATAATTCTTGTGCATACAACTCTGTGGGGCTGGCCAAGTCGCCATGTGGATTTGTTTTAAAAACGTAATCATAGCGGTAGTATTTGTTCAGGATAGCTCGCGTCCACAAACACTATTTCAGAGCCCATTTTGCATCCATGCAGCCCCACGGTTAGATCTGGTTCTTTCAACAAGGCCTAGCTATTCTCTCGATTTGCCCTATCTTAACTGACGCACCTTCTTCTGAGTCGGGAACCTTGACTTCGGCTTCTATCTTACGATTAGCCCAGACCTCAACCCGGGGCAGAAATATGCATATCTTTCCCAGTTTTGTAAGCACAAAGCTTTGTTCGACATTACGTCCTCAGTTCTAGGCAAGGCATTGTTATTTTTACAACATTTTCTGAGCACCTAGTGCGCCTGGACGAAGTTCTCACGCCCCTTTCCAATATCGGTCTCGTGCTTAACACGACAAATGCAAGTTCGCTTGCAAATCAATATAAGTTCTGGGTCACCTAGTCAGTCAACATAGAATTCCCCCTGATCCAGACAAAATTAACACCATGCGAAATCTCCCCCGCCCCAACGTCAAAAAGAACTATGGAGTTTTCTCGGCTTAGCGTCGTACGTCCATTGCTTTGTTCGAATTTTCCAACTATTGCTTCACCAGTTCAGAAACTGTTGACTTGCTCCGCATTGGGAAAGCGTGTTCTAAAAGCTGAAGGAAGCCCTAACTTCTGGCTTCATTCTCTGCTATGTCGATGCGACAGCTCCAACTATACACCACGCAGAGGCAAGTGGTCAGAATATTGGCGCCATTTTCCGCAGCACAACACAAATTCGTCAGAGCGGGTTGTCGCCTACGTCAGCCGCGCCTCAAAGCCCGCCAAAAAGAACTATACCACCACAACACAGAAATGCCAGGCCTGGTCATGAAGCGCCATATACTTTATTATCTCTAACTAGTTCGTAGTGTCGTACTTGAGGTCACTCAGCCATAACGGGGTGGCATACTTATATAGCTCTAGCTACTTTCCAGTGGTGCACTTGAGGGCCTCGCTTAACACTGAGCGGCATACTTATTTAACTCGAGCTAGTTCGTAGTTGAGTACTGTAGGGCCCTCAGCCACTACTGGGTGGCAGACTGATATAGGACTAGCTAGTTTGTAGTGGAGACCTTGACGGCACTCATCCAAAACTGAGTTGCAGAGTTATTTAGCTCGAGCTAGCTCGTAGTGATGTAATCAAGGGAACTTAGCCAGAATTGAGCGGTATACTTTTATAGCACTTTCACACTGTATACATTGAGGTTCCCCGCTAGCGGACGTCCCGAGAATTTGGAGTCTAAGTTCGAGGGCACGATCGAGGCTGGTCGCAGTACCGTGTGCCTGTGCGTACATGAGACTCTGCCCTGACCTGCCGGGCCCAGCGGGAACCTCTAGACTCAGTAGGCACGGCCGGTCTACTCTATCAAGGGGGAAAGAGAAGAATTCTTCTCTTTTTCCCCACTTTTTGGGCACCTCTCTTGCCACGCTTAACTGTGCCAACGAGGAACCAGGGGAGCTTTGCCTAACTGTCAAAGACACACCCACCATCCCACCTGCACTCCTTGACGACCCTACCACCCTTACAGACCAGCACTGATGCAGACAGCAAGAGTGCTTTCGTACAGGCCTCAAATAAACACGTATTTTTCTTTGTCTCTTTTTCTGTCACAAAACGGCTTTGCGGTGCTGCTTTCTCCGCTTACTTTCCGTGCTCGCGCCCAGTTATTTCGCTAATTCGTGAGTTTTTTACTGCAAATGTTTTTTAGACAAAATGAAAACAACAGCCATGTTATATAAGCTCCTACCAAGCACGGAGCTTCAGACAAATCCCCCGAAACGGTTGCTGCCCCATATTACGTCATGGCGACGTCATGGAATGGAATGCGAATAATAGTCGTGAATATTTCCTTCATATTGCACAAGATATCAATTTATTCAGCAAATTAACCTTTTTCTGTCTTACTGATGGACAATGGGGCGTGGAAAAGGTATCGCAGTAAAGCCAACAATCGCTGATGATGATGATGATCGCGGGCGAAGCGAAAGAAAAAACTCTCGCCGCGTGATCTTCAGCAGGATTCTTTCGAGTTAAAGCAGTTAAAGTCCGTTGAACAGCAACGGACTTTTTACGGTGCCCTTTTCTACCGCGCAATCAGATGTTGAGTCTTGTCGAGAGGGCATTGTAGTGTACACTGTGCTGTCGTCCATCAGGGTTGCTATCTATGCGCATACCTTGCCCCCAAACCCACGGTCTTCAATAGCGGCAAGAATTGCTATGTGGAGGACCGAATCAAAGGCGGCCTTTATGTACAGGAAAATTGTGGTTGTTGTGCAGCCAGAAGTTAGTGATTCTTAGAGTGAGAACACAAGAGTAACAATGTTGCCTATTGCCGACCTGCTCTGACGAAAACTATTCATTTCCTCGGGACGAGCTTTCCCGCTCTCAGTGCCTTGTCATCCTGGTATGTATCATCGTTTTCTTTAGCTTTCTGATGCAGCTAAGAAAGGCTGTAATCCGGAAGTATGTATACTGGTTGCCGATTTTTCCAGGTTTAAAAAGCGGAACCATTTTTAAAGCTTCTACTTGGCGGCACTTCATCATTTTGCCGTGTTAAATTCTATAATTTTAGGTGACGTAGAGTAAAGGGCTGAGATAGATGGGGATATGGCTTTGTAGTTGACACCATCATGGCCTGGCGTGGAGCGCTTGTCCCATCAAAGATAGTTGAATAAAGATCTTTATGGTTAAGAGAAGACCAAGGGCTAGCGCTGACACTTTGAAGGCCACAGAGAAAAAAGGCATGCACGAATCGTTGTGGAGGCGTTGCTGGGGAGGATAAAAGCTCACAGTATTCTTCGGCCGCTTCCTTCAAAGATGTGCGCGCGTGGAGGAAGATGGCAATGAACGAGTGCAGCGGCCGGGTGCATTTTCGCATTCCATTCGCAATTCCAGGCAGGACCTGGCTCCTGGTTGGCAAAAAATAAAGTGAAACGCTGACGGTCGATAACAATAGTCCCACAAACATATTTTTTTCTGTCATGCGGTGTGAAATAAACTTCAGCAAAGGGCATGCGATCACGAAAAGCGACAATCTGATTGGCTCGCTAAATCTCCGCGTGAGCAATACCTGATAACCGTTCATACGAAATTCATCACTCACATGAGACTCTGAGACGACAAAGAAAGGAAAGCGGTCGGAATTAATGAGGTAACGAAAGTCTGCAGGCTTACTTTACAATGCACGAGCATTCATCTAATCAAATTGTAGGCTTCCTGTGATTGGTGTGAAGTGGCAGTTCAGGGCTTGGTGCATGCGTTGCTAAGGCGTGTCTTCAGACGAACAGCGCTGCGTCGAGAGCGAGGCGTTCTCCAATAGCTCCAAAGCCGGACGGCTTCGACTTCGGGGAAGCTTTCGGAAGACGGAATTTCACAGGGAATAGCCTTGATCGCAGCGAACAGCATATGTATTAGTACCTGCCCGAGGTCAGTAGTGGAACAGCTGAGTGTCATCAGGTTACCGAAGTCGTTCCATGTGGGCATGCAGGCTGTGGGAGGTATTGGCATGTTCCAAGTGAGTCGTGTACTGTGTGGGCCTGCTCTCTACGGCATGCCAAGGAATGAGGCACACTGCGGTTGCGTGAAAGAACTCATTACTTACATCCTCGTCTGGGCATACACACGCACACACCACTAAAAAACACTCTGTCCCCCGAGTCCCGAGTCCCCGCGCCGCGGTTGTGGAATGCGTTCTCTCTCTCTCTCTCTCTCTCTCTCTCTCTCTCTCTCTCTCTCTCTCTCTCTCTCTCTCTCTCTCTCTCTCTCTCTCTCTCTCTCTCTCTCTCATCTTTCAAGGTGGAACTTACTGCAATAACTTCTTGTGCAAGAAGTTACTGCGGTAAGCACTCAGAATGATAAAAACCAACTTGATGTTAATAAGCTGAGTCCAATCGTGGTGCTCTTGCACGAACAAAAAGTTTTTGGCAGCAGGCGCTCGGAATTGCACAACCAAGGAGTACGTCTCAGGGCAGCTCACGGGCTTCCCGGCACCAGGCTGCGATGGTCTCCATTGCAGACGTAATGGCAGAGCTAGAGCACGCCCAGACTACCAGGCAGGTGGAAGCCCTGGTGCTACTTCACGTCAAGGGCGCCTTCAACAACCTCTAGCACCCTGCCATTTCCCTGGCCACGGAGCAGGTCAGCATTGCGGGCAACCTGCAGGGCTTCATCGAGTCGTGTCTGACGGGCCTCATGGCACAAATTCAGGTTGGCAAAGCCCCGTCAATGTTCAAACACAGTTAAACGGGGCGCACTAGACGGGACAAGAGAGACAGGCACAGCAAGTTTGCGCCACGTTTTTAACTGTGTTTGAACTATGTACCAACTAGCTCAGCAACAAGTTTTGTTAACCCCGTCAATGCCTCAACCAGAGCATGTCGGCACCCTGTAGGGCAGCTATCAGCCCCTTCCTCTTCAACTTGGTCACAGCGGCACTATTAGACCGCCTGCCCAGTAGACGGGCGCAGAGGGTGTACATGTGCGTGTACGCTGACGATGCGGCCCTGTAGGTACTAAGCTCCAAGGCGGGCTGCCGAGGCGTCGTGTTGCAGCTGTAGGCAGCCCCGGATGCAGTGCATGCCAAGCTCACCACTGTGAGCCTGCAGCTGTCGGGCACCGAGACGGAGGCGGTTCCTGTTCACTGGGACACCCAGGCCTGCTGCACGGTCACATGCCTGCAAATTACAGCGAGCAGCTCGGGTGGAAGACCAGGGCGTGCTACCTGGGGCTCATGCTGGACCACTGAGATGACTTCTGCCAGGCCACCAAGCAGGTCCGTGCCAGGGCCAGGATGTCCACCTTGGCTGTGAGGAAGGTGGCCGCCCAAGACCGCGGCTGCACCCAACGGTCAGCGTTCGGCTGTGGGGCTGCTGATGCATGCGCTGCCGCTGGTCACCTGGTAGAAACCAAATTTACGGCAGTTGGATGGTGACCACCGCAAAGGCACCTGTGCCTGCCTGGGCTTGCTTTGGAGCTCACAATGCCACAAGTCGCTGGCCAATGCGGGGGTGTGGACGCTCGGGATGGCGGCAGAGCAGCAGGCCCTGGGCCACATCGCCTGGCTGCAGCCCCCTCTGCCATGGCTGCGCATCCACCGGCACTCGTTCACTGCTCCACCACACCGCCTCAATTAAGGACTGGTGCCACAACCAACGTGCTCCACTGCAAGGAATGAACAACGAAACTGGCCAGGAGGAACTTTCCATTGGTTGCCACATTTGATGAGGAGCTCATGGCAAAAATTTCTGCATAAAGCACTGCAAACCACGTGCAGCTTTCGAAGAGAGACACTAGAACTATCACAGGAGCTAAAACGCAGGATGTAAAGATTGCCAGCAAGATTCCCGAGACCCTGAAGCATTACCAGATACGTTCGTACTACATCCATGGGGGCATGAAGTTCGTGAGAAGCAACAAAGGCGGCGTGCACATAAATTATCGCAAGACCCTCCTTGGAAACGTTTTTGTCACATTTACCTGCGGTTTCTCCTTTTTTGCTACCCGTAACTTAGCCAAACTCCAGGCTGGAGCCTTACTAGTTCCCCTATGCACATTGTTGTTCGACTTGCATGAGCACATTATCACAGAATGCGATGTATGCCTCACCCATTGAAACATATTGTTTGATCGTTTGTGCATAAAGCAGGGCAGACCTCTCTGCCCTGCTGGAGGAAAAAACATGATTCTAGACGGCCCATGGGAGCCGGCTGAAATTTTTAAACGTTTTTTTCATGGATGCCGAAAGAGTGGGTTCAAAAGAAATTTACTGACAGGTTGTCATGGGATCCCGGTCAGCAAACGAGAGACAGTTGCCGCGAAAAATTTATACAAGTGATTATTACGGATGCAATGAGAATAGCCACAACCATAACGTTTTGTGCTATGCCAGGTAGAACTATGCCAGGCTTGCGAGTTACTCTTGTTTTATTTGGTAGGGGCCTTGCACTTACCACCTGGCGGATGCACTCACTATCGGCAGGCTCTGTGAGGAAAACAAAAAAAAAAACATTACGGCAAAACCACAAGTAATCGTTTGCTGCAACAGGGTTTTCCAAAGGCGCATGAAAATAGAAACGTGGCATACATTTGCTCCATGTAAGCCCCCGCCGATTAGGTTCAGTTGTTAAATACAGCTGATTTTATCAGGCATCAAATACAGTGCATTTCATGATAAATACAGGACAATTACATGACCTACATGTGTTTATGGTGGAATGATGGTAGGCCCGTTTACACTTGCGACTGGAGCGGTAGAAGCGGCGAGATTTCTGCCGCTTTCCTTTGTCGTTTGGTCTCGACCAATTTTTCGCGTGCAGAAATCACATCGCTTCCACTCTCCAGTCGCCAGTGCGAACGGGCCTTCACACTTGCGCTGCGTGGCCACGCCACATCGTAATCTGAACCCATTTTTCATAATTCACGCCGCCGTTAAAGCATGCTCTGCCCATGTCAACACAACATTTGAATCTGCTATCAGGAATTTCCCGATAGGCACGCGCTTAATGCTGGAAGCGGTATCGAAATGTTATTAGTAAGTGCGCCTTGCTACCAAGGTTGAGGCTCCGAACAGGGTGGACAAAGGGCGATCGTCATTTCCTCAGGGGCGGTCGTCATTTCAGTGCACAGGTGCAACAATACCTGCGCACGCCTAGCAGGAAAAATATGGAATAAAATGCGATCGCTCCACGAACAAATCTGTCTTCAAAACTTGTGTTATCTCCCTTTTTCCCCCTGAACACTGAGTTCGTGGAATGACGCGTGCACGTGGAGCGGGCAAGTTCTGCAGAAGCAAAAAAATCGGACCCAAAAAGTCTACGTGAAATGAATGTATAAAGTATACTAGAAGCCCTAAATAAAAATAAGAGAACACTAGTAAAAGAGAGCACATGGATGTCTCACCTTTTCCACTGCGGCCAGTGGCATGTGCAGTGTGCTGAAACTCAACACACCACACCATGATGAATAACCAGATCCTTCTTGCGTGACAGTGACGATTCAATCGGTCGAATTTTAAGCTATATACATGTCTAACACACATTTTCCCTTCAGTAGCTAACTTCTGCAACCACAACACAAAGAAGCACGCTTGAAGAGCTTTCCGCCATTACTTGGCCAAGAGCGAAGACTAGGGGGACATTCTAGCGCTTTAGTAAAGGCTAGGGAAAAATTTCTAGGGAGAAAAAGCAACTAAACAAACATATCTAACGCCAAAAAATAATGACGTCATAGATATTTTGAATGACGTCACACTTGTTGTCCAATCAGCGTTTCCAGCCATTTATCCCCATATACGGATGTCTCACACCTCCCATTCCAGCCACCCTATCCAGGCAGGGGGTGCGCGAGCACTGCGAAGGCGGGAAGTTTGAATTACATTAAACAAATTCATCAGGAGAAGAGTGAGACAGGGAGCTTGATGGGTGGTAGAAGTGAGCGGATAAGGCTGGGTTCACACTGTAACTGTCGTAGTATATCATTATAGAATGACGTCATTTCACGTCTCAGGAAACCGAACTCCCTGACATGCCGTTTATTTACGTCCATAGAGCACTATATGGCTTTTGCATAGGTAGTCTGAACATACCCGAACGGCGCCATAGACGTTATGGCGAATCACTCCCCTCCGCTTCCAACAACTTTCTCGTCGAGTGGAACGGCTACTACGTTTTTGTGATTAAAGCGCTACAGCGCGTCACAACTAAATGAGAATCGACGACGTGCCGAGTGCTTGTCCCTGAGTTTTTTTTTCGGGTGCAGTATAAGCAACAGCGCGCGGCAAGTGCTCTTTCGTGTTTTTTTCTTCCGAATGGACGCCATGGAACAATTGAATAAATTCACATTTTTCTTGTACTCACCGCTCCAAAACCCGTTGAACGGTTGGAGCACGTTGAGTAATTGTTAGCTGTTGCGGACGCGTTTTTCAGACGATATCGGGGTGTGAATTCTGTAGAGGTCGGCCGGATGCGTGCTTTTGTCAAACAAGGAAAGTAAATTTCTCGCCTTTAAAAAGCCCTATCTAAAACACACCGTCGAGTTCACAGAAGGTGCGTACTCCTCAAAGGGTGAATAGACACGGAATGAGTGCAACGTGCTGAGAAAACAACGAAACAACACCGATGGCAGGCCAGAGAAGTAGCAGCCGACGCTGGATAAATTGGAATTACAAGCAGCGCAATCGATGCGGTGGCGTCAAAAAGAACTAAAGAAAGCCAAGCACGCAAAAACTGAATTTGCCACGCGGAAGCAGTGGACATGGGCAGGTGCCATCTAGAAACCCGCTCGGGCTCGGGGTTAAAGCTTTCAAGCACGGGGACGAAAGGTTTCGTCTTAAAAATACATGTGCATGGCCTCTCCACAGACTCAAGAGAACACGGGAGAAGTAAAGATTGTAATTCAGCGCAAAGCCAGTGAGAAAGAAGGGTGCTGCACGGGGAAAAAACAGAACGCGTTATGTAAGCACGCGCTCCACCTGTGCCGCGAGGAATCCCGGCGGGGTCTCGTGCGTGCCTGGGGAAGATCTTCGTGTGCATGTAGGTGTCGTCAAAAGTAACTGGAACACGGTTTCGTAAATTTACAGGAATTTTTCTACCGTAAGCTGTCTGTCTGCATTGGTGTGCCTTTAAGGGGGTCCTCCCTATTAGGAAAATCTTTTTGTATATTCGCAATGGCTGTCACAAAACGAGTCAGTGAAATATTTTGTGACAATCCCAAATTCTTGTTCTAGTGACTTATGACAGCACCTGTACCTGATGCCTTCGCGATAAGCAGTAGTGCGACCCAGTCGAAAACGGAAAAAGAAAATTTTTGTAGTTTGCCGCATTTTCGCGTGTCGTATATTCTTGTTGTGCTCCTGTTCTGTCGTGTGTTGTATTTCTGTCCTGATTTTCATGTTCCGTCCTGCCGAATTCTTGTCTTGTCGTGATCCTGATGTGCCATCAGTAGTTGCATAAGGTTTGAATGTTAACTATTATTGCCCATTGTGAAGAATAGTGTTAATGGCAGTTCTGTTGTAACTACGGGAATGTTTATCATTGACAAAATTGACTTTGTCGTTACGACAGAAATGTGTGTCGTAAGAACAGATGGCTTTGTCGTAACAACAGGTCTTCTGATGTCACAACAAAGCTTTTGTCGTACGACAGGGATTCTTGTCAGGTTTTTGCGGTATTTATGTTGTGATTTTAGACTGGGGAGAGGCAGAAGAGGCGCAAAGCGGACAGCGGGGCTGAGTGCATGGTAGCCGCAGAAAGAAGGGCTAGAGCACATTGGTTAAACAGGAAAAGTAAGATCCGCAGTTTGTGTCTGTTCAGTGATACAAATAAGCCAAACGAGACAGGCTTGTATAAAGAGAAAGAATCTGAATAAGGTCTGCATGTGTTCTTTTTTTTATACATCCAAAATTGGACAACAAAAGCGCTGCCAGAAAACTAACCAAGATGCAATGTCAAGACATTGGCACTAGGAACTCCCCGGTGTTCACCGAGTACGTATAAAGATAGTGTTTATTGTTTCGGCAGTCAGAATTAACTGCAGCGAGCCGTAGAAAAAATTCAGCATCGAAACATTTTATTCATTGCGTATGCTCGTACATTTGTCTATAGTACAACGCTAGTTCAAACAAAAGACAAAAAGAAACGACGTCTTGGGGCAACTGTTGGTTAAAAGCGAACAGTGCAGGAGTCGCCCAACTATCACTGTATCACGCATTTACTTATACTGCGTTCGATCTTTTCACCCAACTCTTCTGCTGATATTTCAGACGATTTCTCGGCCGCAATGACCCGTTCAGTTAGTAGATCAAAAGTTTCACGGTTCATATCTTGCATCATTTTCATCCATTCCCGTGTTTCGGCCTGACTTTGCCGCTGCGTTCTTGCCAGAAATTCCTCACGGCGCGAGCTTTCTTTTGCCATTTCTTCACTCGCTTTCGTAGCTGCACTAACCCGTTCACTTAGTTTAGCGAAAGCTTCATTGTTATATTCTTGCATACCTGTCATAAATTTACGTGTTTCAGCGTGATTTTCCTGCTGCCTTCTTTCCATATTTTCCTGTCTTTCGGTAACAGTTTTCAGGACTTCCTTCTGAAGCGTGACCTGTTCTTTCATCATAGCAGACATCTCGCGTACTGCGTCGCCCATTTGCTTAGATACAGTCTCAAGGGACTTGTTCATCAACGCCATCATCTCTCCGTTCTTGTTCCTCTCTTTCTCTTGCATTTCGAAGACCATCTGGAGCCTGGAAAGGAAACATAAAGGGAACAAAAACGTTAGCATTCGGGATTCTGAATGTCGAAACAGCTGCGCCTAAAGGCCAACAGCACTCATAATTGCGACCTCTTGAAAATCTCGTTTTTGTATATTCCGCATGAAAAGACAACGTACAAAATATGAGAGCAGAAATACGCGAATGCACGACACAAACGGCCACGAGAAATCGACGATTTTGAAACCAAAGCGAACAAGACCGAGTCCATTATGGCTAGGCATGAAGTGGCATTTCAGCCGGCAAGAAAGCGGCCGGCCGGCCGGTGTAAACCTGCGCGCAACCGCCTCAGGCTCACAGAAAGGTTAAGGGAGTAGTAGTAGTAGTGCCACTTTTTAAACATTGGAGTAAGGGAAGGGAGGTAGCGGAAGTACAAACGGACCAGCGACGTCCAAGGCTCTGGCCAGGGCGGTTTGTTAGTTTCCAGGTCAGAGATCCCCAGATCCTGCTCCCAGCGAGAGAGGGAGGGGAAAGCGGGGAAGGAGAAACGCGCCCAGTGGAGCTCAAGGCCTATAAACGTTACCTCCGGTAAGGTCGTTCGTTCCGTTCCGGCCAAAATCATTCCGGCGGCGGGAACGCGGCGCCTTCCGGCAGAAAATTGCTTTCCGCCAGAAGCTGGCCAACTTCAACTTTTTGCCGGTCCGCGAGGATGACGCGTTTCGCCAGCCATCATCCGACGCCCTGATTGGTTCCTACCGACCTCCTACTGGCCAATCAGGGCTATCAGAAGGTTTCAGGCTAAAACACATGGCGGCGTTGCTCAAGCGAAGCGATGCGGAGGAAAATAGTCCCACCCGCTTGTATTATGTCGCGACTATTTTGCGACGGTTTGAATCGAGGTATATATCCACGAAGCATTTGTTTGCGCCGACGGAAGCATATCTGCACGGCGCTTAGTTTAAGATCCGCAGTGCCGCGATATTACGGCGGCAAGCATACCCCGATGTTTATGTTGGTGACGGCTGGCCTATCGTTGTTTTTGGGTGTGCGTGAGTGTGTTTGAAGAAATTGACAGCGTCATTTTCCAAAATGGACAAAGGAGTGACAAACCAGCAAGCGGACAGTTCTGTGTGCGACCGTTGGCATTCGCGGTGCGGCAACGACTACGGCCAGGGTCTCGCGCCAATGCGCTGTGTAAGGGCGAATTTTGTGTGCCACTTGTTTCTAAAAGTTCCGACCGTGATACACCGTGAAGCGAGCCAAATAAATCATTGCGGCGGGACGTAGTATGTGATGTGTTGCTGTGATGCTGTTCACCGCATTGACCACGACAATTCGTGTAAGCGCGCACCAGATTTTATATTTTATTGCAGTAAGCTAGACATCCACGAAGATTGCTGCAGACAGCAGCAGGCAGCATTTATTTACGCACAGCGCCGACAGCGTCATGTACACTGCGCCACAGTGCTCAACAGCACGCTCGCGGCGAAGTCTGTTTTTGACGCTACCAGGGGTTCTGTTTTGCGTGCGGCAGCTGGTGTAATCCTACGGGCAGTGCTTTTCATAGGCAAGGATATGCTTTTTAGCAACACCATACAGTTGTATAAGTACACGCAAAACCTCTCTTACCAGCTGACAATAGGAGTTTCGACAGCCGTGTATTGAAAAATTAGTGAGTGACCCAGTCTACTCATTTGTCTGGGTTGGGTGTGTGCTAGGCTGATTGAGTGTGCTCTTGTTTGTGTCAGGAGTGTTCAAGCAGTCAGAGTGCACGCTCGTTGGGGTAAAACAGATATACTGTTCTGTGTTGCTTCTGGGGTACACCCACTGTATGCAATAGGCTCGTCACCTGCTGAGTATACTGGTGTTTGCGTGAAACTGACTCATTCTTTGAAATCAATCGCTAACCATTCCGCATGGCCGAATGTGTACTGTCGGGAGCTAAAGTCTGGATTCCATGCAAGCACCAACCAAAACACACTTCAGGGCCACCTTGCGGAAGGGCGACTGCTGCCGAGATAAAGGCTGTGTTGCTTATTTTAACTGCACGCATCATAGTTTGCACCTATGAGTTGATGCAGTGTTGGTAAGCAGAGAGACTGAGCAGTGATGCTTCAGCTGCACAAGTTGTGCCTCTTTTCAAAGGTGGCCCCAGTGAGTGGCTGAATTTGCAGTTGCTTATGTGTGTGCACTAACTGTCATGTGTGTTTTTGCTCTTTATTGTTACTCCGTCTTCTGTCATCGTTGCACTTGCTATACAATCTGGTACTCAAGAGTAAAATAATGCATACTCTGGCCTTGTTTGAATGAAGTTTGTCGTGTGCTTGAGTTCATGATAAGGATTAACAAGAGCAGCCCACTAGTTCAGCACATCATTCTACGCTAATTACATTGTTCATCATTGCTCAGCGAGAACACTTAGGGAAGGTGTGACACATGGGCAACCGAAGCGAAACAGCTCAGTCCTTTTTCGTACCAAAAGCGTATCAACTCAGGCGAGCCAACGAAGATGCATGCAGTTAATGGGACTCACAACCAGTGTGTCGACAGCAGAAGCTCTTTCGCATGATGGCACTGCAATACATTTTGGCCGCCACTTGTGTGGACTCCATACTTTTGCTCTCGACATTAATGAAATGGAAAAAGTTGGCGTGTTGTCATTTAGGAATCGGCATAGCACAGCTGCAACCTCGTGTAGTCTTCAGTGTTCCAGCTTCGTGTCTGCCTTGGATGCTGTGCTTAAATGAAGGAGTTGGCACTTTGCTTCTTTCTGTGACTTCAAATTAAGGGAACGGCCGTTGTATACACCTAACTAGGATCATGATTGCTCGGCTGCCTTCTGGCCGTCATCTCTTAACACACTCCTACTGAGAAACATTTTTCGGCAAAAGTGGTTTCCTCCTGGTTGCCACCTGGACATGAATGAGCATTACAAGTGTGTAAAGAGTGCCGACAACCTGATATAAGCAGACTTGAATTTGAGTTATCAGCTTTCCATCTGATGCGAATGCACTTCTGACAGATGTAACGGCAATAGCTCTCTCTTTGGTTTGTCAATCAAACACTGCTGAATTGCACTTTCCAGTTGCATGGTCAATTGCGATAATGCAGCTTAATGCAGTATTTATTGTTTAAACTTGGTGAGTGATATGTTGAGGATGGCCCTCACACCCACTGTTGTACCCAGCTGTTCGCGGTGAAACATTTTCGTTTTCAGCATAACTGATAAGAGTAGAATGCTGTCCCAGCTAGTGCTTGGTGCGAAGCTGGATCATTCTTGCTTGCCCAAGACAATTTATCAAAGCCTGCTTCAGCCACCACGATATCATTACGGTGAAAAACTCATTTATTTACAAAGGGGTGGTGAGCCAAGATGGCGGAGTGGGCACCAGCTAGCTTCATCGTCTACCTCCTTGTCTAGCTCTCAGTATTGTAAAGCGACATGTTACTCGCTGGTGTCAAAGTTTAAGGCGGCCAATATCGCAAGGCCCTGGAGGCCATAACATTTCCCGCCGTCGAAGATGCAGCCCTCTCTGCAAGTCAGTGAGCGTCAGGCGGTTCAAAGCGTTTCAAGCAAGGTACGCGAGCCACTTGAGTTCTGCGACTACGCCGTCCTCAAGCAGTAAGCTGAACAGGACGTAGTTGAGATAACTAAGCCGGTCAAGTACCGAAAATGGGCTGACTTAATGCGACAGAAGTTTCTTGCACAGTCGATGCTGTCGCTGAGGTGTCCAGAGCAAAACCAGGTCTCCCCGCGAGTACGAATTTCCTGATGTCAGCTGTCGTAGTGGAGTTTTGAGCGGTCTTGTGACGGCGGTATGTGGAGACTAGTGAGTTTCCGAGCTTCTTCAGCAAAGCAGAGGGTGTTTGATACGCTGGCCTCGTCGTGAAAGAAGGGAAGATGGTGTTGAGGTAGTTGGGGGAACACGTGCGTCAACTGGGTAGAATGGGGTATAACCCATTGTCTCATGCTTGGCAGCGTGGTAAGCTTGGGTAATAAACGGCAAGAGATGTCGTCCCAGTTGTGGTCAGAAGCAACATGCATGGCATTCGTGTTAGTGAGTGTCCGGTTCGTACGCTCAGTGAGACCGTTTGGTTGTTTGTTACATGGAACTGAATGGCAGAATTGAGAATCGCACAGATGAAGTAGATCTTCAACGACGTCAGCAGTGAACTGGCTCCCACGGTCACTGATGAGGACATGAGGTGGGCCATGTTGAAGTATACTGTGACTGAGAATGAAGTTCGTCACTTTGGCAGCTGTTGCAGATGGCAATTCAGCTGTCTCAGTATGGCGTGACACGTAGTCGATGCACACGATCATCCAATGGTTCCCATTCTTTGACCGAAGAAAAGGGACCCTCAAATCTATGCCCACTTTTTAAGGGGGTAAAGGGGGAGCGGGATTCACAGGGTGGAGCCTTCCCGGCTGAGCAGTCGTAGGACATTTGTTGCGTTGACACTGGGGGCAACTCGCCACGTACAGCTCGGTCGACTGTCACATTTTCGGGCCGAAATAACAACACTGTTGTGTGCGGTGAAGAGTGCATGCACAGTCCCGATGCCCAGCTGTGGCGTAGTCGTGCATAGCATGAACTACAGAAGAACACAATTTTTCTTTCACCACTAGGAGGTGCCGGGATCACGTCGGCGAGTAGCTCTTCTTGTGTAGCAGGTCATTGTGAACACAGGAGGATTGGGCCTCACCGTACAGCAGTAAACACAACTTTCTCTGAACCGAACCCAAACTTTTTCCAGCATGCCGAACCCGAACTGGAACTAAACCAAAAAAAGAGAATAACATTTACTGGCTCACGACAAAGGAGTTAGAACATTTGTTGTTGGTAATCCGCAGTCAATGTCAATTGGTGCCCTCAATTTGGTAATCACCCATGCACTTTTCTCCCTCAGACCAATCACAAAACTACAAGCACGCTCTTCCATGGTCGCTAATCGTCACATTTATAGTTGCTGTTCCACTGCGTACTTTTTAGCTTGCCTAGATCAGTGCTGAGAATTGATTATATGTTGTGAGGAAAATAAAGCAAACAAAGAAGGTAGCACTAGCAGAAAAATATCCCAGGTTTGCCTGCAATGTATACTGCACATTCCATTCCGGCTTTCCTGTGGGCAGAACATCATGTAGAAAGCTTCTACTGTTGACAGCACTGTGCGACAGATATAAACACAAAGCTGCCTCCCCATACTGAATTCAGATGTCATTCAAATAGCTTCAACTTCCACAACTGAGCTAATTGTCAAGTGTTTTCATCATAAGAGATTCTGTCAGAGAAGTACCTATTTGAAAAGAGGTACAGTTATGTCCAGTGATAAGCTAAAACAGCTTCTGCATTGAAATTATTTGCCACAGCAGTGATGAAACATAGGCCATCCGTTTGAATGGTTTGATTATCAGCCGTACACCACAACATATAGGCCTGTGATTTTCCCCAAAAATAGTACCCTGGGGTAAACTTGTATGCGCACATAGCACTGTTACTAGTAGTGATGCCACAGGTTACCTGCACTTTGCCCTGTAAGTGTATGTCAATGAACAAAAATTTTGTTTCTCTTAAATGTGTTAACGTGTACACACCTATATGTTGTGTAAGTGAGAGGAGAAAAAGTTTGAGGACACTGAAGCATTTCTTATGGGTTTGGAATGCAAATCACTAGTGCCAATTGAACGCATGGTCCTCTCCACAAGCAGCTGTTGGAATTTCTTTCCGGGACTGGCCTATACACTATTCTGTAGTGCATGAAGCCACTTGCATGCCGTCACTTTCCTTTTTTTATCCCTCAGTTACTTTGATGCCGTGTGGCCAAATTGTACAATAAATAAATAAAAAGAATGCCACAGAGTGTTCCGTCAACTGGATATGTTCACATCACAGCCAATAGGAACTGGTGAATTCACTGTGAACTTTGACAGCACATTTCATTGTCAGTCGCCAGTCCCACTCTGTCGGTATGTGAGAATTTGGTTTGTTATGAGAGTAAGGGAATTGGCCATGAGCTTCTAACAGTGGTCATCGTCATTGTCACCCTTTGAGAAAGAGAGAGAGAGAGTAAATGTTTATTGAAAGGGAGAAGAGGCCGGCCTCAGAAACAATACTTGGGACTGCTATTTCCCACTGGGGGGAGGGAACTGGGGACAGAAAGAGAAAGGAATGAATGTGGAAGTTATGAGGAATGACAATGAAATCGACAAATGAACTATGTACAAGCAGTACGACCAATAAACGCCTCACATACAATGGGGCGCAGAATCAGATTATTACAGTCCAATTTTCACCATATAGTTATCCTCCATAAAAAAATTAGGCATTATTCCGCAGTCAAATTTTGCAGCAACCTAGAGTCGGGAATCCACAGAGGAGTCACTAAGAAATATAAGCAGGGCTTTAACGGCTAGGCTTTGTTTCCTGTTGCCATCCCACCTGCCCAAAATCTTTTGTTCGGACAGAGGGCGAGTGTCCAAGCGTAGTATTAATGCTGCCCCAAGGATCTTTCGCTCACTAGAGTACGTTGGAAAAGAGCTAAGCAAATGTTCGATAGTTTCAGGACAACCACACAGAAGGCAGTCCGGGCAGTCCTCGCGTCCGATTGTGTGGAGATACTTCCAGGTCAATGCTACTCCAAGACGCAGCCGGTGTAGCAATGTCTCTTGACTTCTGCGAAGTCGAGGAGCATGAGCGAGCTAGAACCTTTGCTGTGGATCGAGCCCGTGAAGCCGTTCATGTCGATTCTGCAGGCCAGACGAATTCAAGGCTGCAGCTTGTTTACGCACTCGGTAGAGTATCGTGTTAGCATCTTGCCGTGGGATGGGTATAGGCAAGAGAGTTCCATTGTGGTGTGTCTGCTGTGCTTCTGCATCTGCCAACGGGTTCGTGAGAATTGTGGGTGGGTATGTGAAATTGCAGCCAAATGCGCTTTGGTGAAACAGCCAATTGCTTCTGATGGCAGCTGTAGTCGTTGCTGGCTAATCCACCTGAATTGGCATGTCGTCATGCCAATATTCATTTTACCCTGTCGTTACTACCGTAATGTCAACCCTCTCTACGTGCCAAGCAATGTCGAAATCACTGTATATTAAGCTGCATGTACTAGTTGTCCACGTTTTTAAAGTAAAAGCCACAACGCATTCACAAGGCCCACCTTCACATGGAACCAAAAAACACATTGGCGACGGGGATTCGTACTGGGATCACATACTAGACACTTGTGTATTATTCCCATCCAATACCGAATTTTACTAAAAAAACCTGAGAGCTGACACTATAGCGGATTAGCGATCGCAGTGACATGGTTTGTATCGGGTGATAGATAGAAGTCAATCTGGAATAAAGCATGTACAGACCTACAGATGTGTATTTAATGTTGAGCTTGTGTGCAACGAAAATCGACATTTGTCATCCTGCTGCCTTCAGTTGTTAAAATTTTGGGAAATATGAAAGCCTAAAATTGTTAAGTTGAATTAAAAGCAGTAGAACTTACACTGATTGTTGTCTTGAAAAATGTTTTTGCTCCTCCTGCTAGTTTCTACTTTAATTTTATGCGTGGTGAACAACACTTCATGTAAAGTTTATTTCAACAGCCAACACGCCCATTCACCATGTGTGTAATCGTTTCCTTAGTCGGTGCAGGTGCATTCTGGATCAATTTTCCTGCTTGGAACTTCTGATTATGCTAGGTGGCAAGTTGAAGGTGAACTTGAGTGAGTCTGTGTTGTTGGTGCCCAAGAGTTTTTGTGAGGGTGTAAAGGTAGGCAGGTGAAGGGCCGTTTTGTAGGCTTTCGATTTAAGGAAGCACACTGGCCCTAGAAACTTTTTTTTTGCTTTCCAACCAATTCTGATAAAACTTCATAGGCTTGGTCAGTTTTTTAGCTGGTTTCAAATATCTAATTAGGTTTGATGTGAGGTAACTAGTTTCTGTGTTAATTGAAAAAATCCTTGGTTGTTTTGAGAACAGTAGAAAAAGAACTATTCAACATAAGGTCACTAGATACCAGAAGTTGTGGAGAATGAAACATGGGAAGCAGTTTTTTTCTTTTGCAATCACATACAAGTTTACATCAATTCTAATTTCTAGGTTTGAACTACCCCTGCTAACCAATTAGAAATAATGCTAATTAAACAACTACTGAAACAAAAAATGCAAAATCTGCTTCCCATATCGCATGGTTTACACATTCAGCTTCACAGTGCAAAAGAAATGATGATTCCTAGCTGCACTATATGCTGGGATATACCTCTCGAGAATCTTGTATCTGCGATGCCACTCGAGGCGAAAAAGTGGGTAATTATGGGAAAATATTTACTTCTTTATTAAAATCGGGCCTCTATGGCTTTTATAAGTACGTGGCAGTGTTCCACATACGGAACTTTGGGAGGAAAAAATGCAAATCAAGAGAAAAGTGTTGCCTAAAAAATGCTTTCTTGGGCAATTTTTTGGTTCCAAAGGCCCATGTGCCCCCTTAACATATCAAATTCTCTTAATTCAGGGGGTTCGACTGGAGCATAAGTCGTCCCATAGGTGATGCGACTAAGCAGCAGGGCCTGTTTAAACTTGCAAGATTCATCCTCTCTGAGTGCTGCGTATTGGTGTCTTTGACGTTGAGTGAGACAAGTTGCGAACAGGCTTTGGTGAGTTGGAGGCTAAGAGCAGCGCTCGGGCCATCATGATAAAAAGGAGCGCCAAGATTACACAGAGCAGAACCTTGGGGGATAAGAGTGTCTTGAATCGCTAGAGTAGAATTTGATGGGGTTTCGGCAGGTCTATCTCGCGTGCGTAAGTGAACCATCGGTAGTGCAGACTTGTCGGCTTGGCAGCGTAGCCCTTTTGGTATGAGATATGTTTTGATAGTATCTGTAGCTTGCTGTAGGGTGTCGTGCTGGCTCCAACTGACCTTGAACTGTCCACAGTATGATGTTGTCGGCATAGAGAGTTTAATGAAGGTCTGAGATTTGCTGAAGTCTTATGGTTGAGTGGGGGGGTCCACATAAAGGTGGTTCTGGTGTTTTGGTTCGCTTCGTGGCGGTTAAAGACCCTGCGCCCTGTGCTGGAAATTCTTCCTTTTGCAGATCGATTGATGGGAATCGCTAATCATTTTCCGCACTTGGGTAGCTGCTATATAGGGCTAGGGCAAAAGCCAGTTCTTCGTCCTCCTTCAGGTGTTTGGTTAGGGTGGAGCAGGGGTCAAGAACTTTGCTCGAGCAGTCGGTGGCGGGTGAAACCATAGCTCCACGTGGCTGTGTCAATACAAACAACGTGCGTATTTTTGATTAATTGATTGTGGGGTTTAACGCGCCGACGCAACGCAGACGACGAGGCGCGCCGTAGTGGAGGTCTCCGGATGAATTTTGACCACCTGGGGATCTTTAACGTGCACCGAAATCTCGTACGCACGGGCGTTTTTGTTTTTCGCCTCCATCAGAAAATCAGCCGCCGCGGCCGGGAATTGAACCCGCGACCTCGTGCTCAGTAGCGCAACACCTAACGTGCGGATTTTCTCAAGTTCCTGGACTCACAGCTCTCTCCGCAGGGGTGGAGAACTTGTGGCCAACGGTCTTCTCATATAAAATGCGCAGGCTGTCTAATAGGTGTCTGCCGGCGGCCATCTTGGTGAGGTGCTCTAGGTGCGCAGTGTGTTGCACGGATTGCACCTTCATTAGTTCTTCGAAAGTGTTGCGCGCACCCAACGCGTCGTATTTTTCGTTTGGAGCGTACATGGGTATTCCTAGGGCTTGGTCATGCTCATTTCTTGATGAGTGTGCTTAGTTTGGAGTCATTTCAAAATATTTACAGAATTGTGACAGGCGGAGTTCGGCGGAGGAGCGGGGGCGATGCTACGATATGAACTAGACGCTTCTAGCTTCACTGTACTATCAGATCCGTTCGCCCCTAACGTGATCCGCGGCTTGTGTGGTTTTAATCAGTATCCTGGAGCAGCTACCTAGCGATGATAAATAAGGGTATCTAAACAAAGGGCATAAACATGCACCAGCAAACCGCGGTATGTACGAGCGTTGCTTAAATCAGCTGCCGACAATTTTTACCTACGATTACCTTTGTGCAGTCGCGCGGGCGCCGGCTGGCAGCTTGTTATGTAGCTTTGTGCTTTCCACAAATATTGACGCCCAGGTGCAACATACGACGCGGGGCGCTGCGCGCGGGGCGCTGCAAGTACGACCATTGCCCAGGTCAGGTTAGTTTTTCCAGACTGCTCTCACACTACTGAGTCCATGTATATCCATATCGCGCAATTCTCAACGCCGAAAGCACACAACAAACGTCTTCAAATCGAGCACGCATTAATAAAAAAAAGTAAAAGCATTGCACGCACGCCATTGGACTCGCCGGCCATAAGATGGCTCTAGCGGCGCCGGAGTGAGCGGTGTACCGGAGAGACCATATAAAACCCTTCCGCCAACCGCCGTGCGTTCCGCTCGCCGGAATGATTTTGACTGGAACGGAACGACCTTGCCGGAGGTACCGTTTACTGGTGGAGGACGAAGCACCCGGTTGGCCGCAATGTCACTGCCGCATCATGGCTGCTTGCACAATACGCAGGAATATTTAGCGTAGTCTGCAACGGAGATATTTTAAACGTCTACAAATGATTAACAGGAAACTTAACGGGGCTAGCAGTCCCGTTCCAGATGGTTCCAGATGGTCACGTTCCACTCGGATACTCGGAGTGGATCCGAGTATCATTCCTAGAATTTTGAGAGCGAACATTAACGCTCGCAATGGTCTGGACATACCTGAAGAAGGCTTTACACATCGCACCTACTTCAAAGATCGTTCTGGCTATAATGTACACATTATCGAGGTTTCCCCTTCTGTGTACAAACTACTGAAAGACCGAGACCGTCTCCTTATTGGCTGAACCTCCTGCTCTATAAAGGAAAACTTCTATGTTGCTGCTTGCAACCGGTGCTGTTCGTATGGTCATGTTCATATCCGTTGTACTTCGGATCATGTGTGTTGCTTGAAAACCACTCTGCAGCAGAATGCACGCTCACAGATAAAAATAAGGTGGTATGCCGTGAGTGCCGCGCGGTTGGTAGACGCCATGATCACACGTTCAACGCCCGCGCTGTTCTACTATTGCCTCGCGCATTACAAGACTGCGTGCAAAAACAATTTATGAGGACGCCACGCCCGCTCAACTTCCGCAACTTCGTAAAGATCACAATGGAAATATATTACTCATTTAACTGCACTCACTTACCTACAAACAAAAACCTTCTGTATTGTTATTTTTCGCCTACTAAGCACTGTGAATGTGCTATAGCTGTTTCAGTTTTCCATTTAATTATCTCCTATTTTAACGCCCGGACCTTCAAAAATGTGAAATGGCTTCATTGATATTCCTTCAAGCGAACCTTGACCACACCCGTGCCGCCACCGGTCATCTTGTAGATTTTATAAAATCGAATGACGTTGACGTCACAGTGATGTGTGATCCATATGCTCGTGGATCTACGATTCCAGGAATACCAGAAAGCTGGCATATGTTTTGTCACCCACACACACCCCGTTGTGTGGTGGTTATTCCACGGCCCAGGTTCGACGTGTTCCCTATTTCCATCTCACCATACATCGTGGCTCTGCAGCTGCAAACTGACAAGCTGGCGTTGCTATTGATAGGAGTTTATGCAGCACCATCGGTACCCCTTTCTTATATATTAACATCAGTAGAAGGAATTTTAGACAGTCATCCTATGGTAAACGTTGCAATCGCCGGAGACTTTAACTCAAGAAATCCACTATGGGGTGGCACCGTTTTGAACAGCCGTGGAGATGAGCTAGCGAAATTTATTCACGCTCGGCATTTACTGCTTTTGAACGACTCCAGCTCCATACCGACATACGCAACGCCATATGCTGATACCTGGATTGATATCACTTTAGTTGCTGGACCTTTCTGGACAAGGGAACCTTCTGGAAGGTTCGAGACACCCCTACACTTTCGGAACACAGATATATCGAGTTTGGCCTTCGATCGTCTTCTCTTTCCCGACAGAAACGCATGACCAAGACTGGAGCAAGACGACTCGTGGATAGCTCGCTGAGGACCCTTGGCTTAACGACTTGAACCCGCAGCACGTGGCGTCACCGGACTGACTCGACAATACTTTAGACTGTTTCTATAAAAAATTCTTAGGTTAAAACAAAAACATGAACGTTCACCTACAAAATTTAACGGCAATATTTGGTGGACTGATGAACTAGCCAAAGAAAGATGTACTGTTCGCATACTACGCCGAAGATATCAAACATGCCGCGATCCGCTATTGAGGAATGATCTCCGTTTTATCTATTATAGGTGTCTGGCCAGATATAGATGCAGAATAGAGCAAGCTAAAGAAATTGCCATTCGAAGAAATTGCACAATGGAGTCAAGAAATAATATCTTCGGCCTCCCTTTCACCACTGCTTTTCAAAAATGCTCCTCCCGATCGGCACTTCCGGCCCTCTTGACCTCCAACGACGACCTAACTACCAACACATTGGAGTCTTCAGGTCTTCTTCTGGAGCGGCTCCTGCCAACTGACTTAACTCAGAATGACACGCTCGCTCATTGTGCCTTAAGAATATTCGTTACCAGAAACACGTATGCAACGCCGACCCACGATGATGATTTCACCATTACGGAACCTCAAAAGGCAATCAGAGATTTGAACCCTAACGCTGCTGCAGGACTTGATTGTATCACGACCTACATGATGCGACTGTTATTTTTTTGCATGTCCGTTTTTGCTTTTGATATTTAATGGTGCTTTACACCTCGGCCACTTCCCACCGCACTGGAAGAAAGCCAGGGTTACCTTTCTCCTGTAACCTGGTCGTCCTCCGCAAGAGCCAAAATCATACAGGACAATTTGCATCACCTTCATTTTTGGCAAAGTCTTGGAACGGATGCTAAATGCACGTCTTTAATTTTTCATGCACCGGGCGAAACTCCTCCACCCCAATCAATACGGATTTACTCAAGGACAAAGCTCCACTTCTGCTCTATATGCCCTTCGATTTCAGCTGCAGCAGTGTAGAGATGAGGGAAGTCTTGCGTTAATCCTCTCTCTCGACTTTGAAGGGGCTTTTGATTCCATCTGGCATCCTGCTCTGCTTTATTTCTTTCGAACTCATAACTGCCCTTCCAACATTTACAATCTTCTGTCGTCGTTTTTGAAAGGCCGTACAGTTCATTACAAGACGTTTTCGGGAGAGATACAGGCAATGACAACAAAAGGCAGCCCTCAAGGATCTCCACTGAGTCCTTTGCTGTGGAATGCCTGTCTGTATGATTTACTCAAATTGGAAATGCCAGAAGATGCGTACATACAGGCATACGCTGATGACACCATAATTCTAATAAAGGGTCGTACGAGAAGACAATTGGAAGGCATTGCGGAGGAGGCGTTGAAGAGAGTACATCGATGGTGTCAAGGTGTCAAGTTGGTACTGAATCCCGCAAAATGTGCCTGTCTGCTCGTATCCCGTGGGGAGCGAGGAGCGATACGTAAGCCTACCGTGAGACTGGGCGGGGTCAGTATTAAGCACGTCACCGAACTAAAAATATTAGGTGTCATGTTTGATCGTCACTTGACATTTGTGGCTCATACAAATTATTTGAAAGAACGTATGGAAAAAATGACGGCGGTCTTAACGAAATTTGCCCGAATGCATACTTACGTGAACAGAGATCACTTGCGACAACTTTATCTACACGTTGTACTGCCTGTGGCAACATATGCAGCTCCTGCGTGGTGGTACACACACCAGCACGACAGCTTGAAGGCTCGTGTGCATTCTCTAATGAGATCTCCTTTATTTGCCGTTACAGGAGCATACACCACCACTCGCACTGCTGCCCTCGAGGTGATTGCAAATGTTCTGCCGCTGAGCATTCACCTGGATATTCAAACTCGATTATTCCTTCTGTTTCACCGGCAGCAAACCATTACGTTTCACACACTTACAGTTAACCCGTCTGAAATTGACTTTCCCATTGACTTATCTTCAATTCATCCGGCACGACGAACTAGCATTCCCTTCCAGCGCTTGAGCGTCCAACAGGTACCTCACATCATGTCACGACCGGGACTGCATGCGTATACAGATGGCTCCCACACTTCCACGTCTGCTGGTGCTGCATTTGTCGTTTTTTCAGACCTTGACACCATACAAGCCGTCCAAAGGTTCCGCTTGGTTTCCCCCACTAGTTCTTTCAATGCTGAAACAATAGCCCTGCACCAACTAATCCAGTATTTCTTCTGTAACACACCCACTTCCCCGTTGCACATATATACAGACTGCCTCTCCCTACTCATGGCCCTGAACAACCCTTTCACCATTTCAAGCAGCATCCAAATCCTCAAGGACAACATCAGCTCTCTTGCATCCATCGTACCAGTACATATATACCACGTCCCCAGTCACTCTGGAGTCTGGGGAAATGAACTTGTTGACATAATAGCAACTCACGCCGCAACGCGAGGTGTAGATGTGCACGGCAAAATCACTAAGCACATGGTGCGTTCTGCTTTACTAAAAGCTGGTCGCTTAGTGTGGCAGAATTCCTGGTCGACCAATCACTGCAGTACAGAACTGTATCGATGGACCCCGAGTGTTTTGGATATACCGAGGTGTTTCCCGCCCCCCAGGAAACTGACCACATTGTTAACAGGCCATGGACGTTTCCCGCACTACTTTTACCGCCTGCAATTACAGAACAATTCCCAGTGTTTTTGTGGACACAGTGCCTCATCTGTGGCTCATTACTTACTGGACTGCGTTAAAACAAGACCCTACATCCACAAATTGCAGAGGCTCACAAGGCACCCCCTTGAACCACCACACCTGAGATCTCTACTTAATGACAACGCTGCAATCAAAATCCTTACAGACCTTGTGGACTACGTGGTTAGGTCTGTACCTGAAGTTTGACTGCCTCGCCCGTCTTTCTGGAAGCAAACTTCAATAAGATACGAAGTCATAAGCGCGTCACGTGACTTGTGTGGTGATGTGTTGCGTAGTGTAATACAGCAGTGCGGTGATCTGTGGAGACTGTACCATCGGCCTAATACGCGTTAGTAGTAGCTCATACGTCATCTAAGTGCGGTTTGGTGAATGATGAACTCTAGTTTTGGACCACAGTGATGCAGACACGGGAGCGCAGTGAAGTGTATTTAAAGTGAATGACTGTACAATGTGAAAAGCGGTGCAAACTGTAGTGCACGATAGTCTTTACTTTACCGCCGAGTACTGTTTATTTGAACTATGTGGTTTTGTGTCACTTCTAGCCGGTTTATTTCTGGTTGATTTGTTTTAGAGTGATTGTTGTGTCCATGGGTCTGCATGTGATGAGAAAAGGGTCATTGATGTACCAACTAATTTTGCATAGTTCTGGAACTCACTGTAATGACATTGCTATAGTGGACTGTTTTGCACGTATTTTTTTGTGTGTTCTCATTTTATAACGCTTTTCAACTTTTTTCGCATCTTCACTGTCATATTGTTAGATTTAAAAAAGTAGCTGTGATGTATAGGATTATTTTAGTGTGGATGTAGACAGTAGCGCCTTTGGATGTGGAGTGTGATGTTTTTTCTTCTTTTTATCAACATCGAATCGGCTTTTTTCTAAAAGTATTGTTGGCCTAGTGCCTATTTTATTTATTTTGAATTGGTTTAAACCTGCGATAGCTTTGTTGGTGCGGGTTTTGTCCTCGATTTTTTTTTAGTTTTTTTTTAGTGTGTACATTAGAGGACAGGAAATAAATGGGATTAAATGGGGCTAGCAGTCACGTTCCAGATGGTTTGTTGGTACGTACTGTGCTTTCAAATTAAATACCGCCTAGGTGATTATCATACATTATGCGGTTTTCACTTCACACGAGGGCTTTGAATGAGCGCAGGTGGTAGACCCCGCCGCCGAGCTCGTTGAGTGCACCGTCTGTCTCGCGGTCTCCTCGTGGGGGGGTAGCTTACTCGGTAAGACGACAGGCTCTCACTCCGTTTCTCTAATCGGATCCAGGCTCGATTCCTGGTGGTGCCGGTAGTTTGTTTTATTTAGCCTGGCACTAGTTTTCTGCTGACACGGACAAGAAAATTTTCTTGGCTGGCAGGCGTGTACTGGTTCGCTGTAAAAATTGCCTATAGTCGATGCGGACAGCAAGAAGACTGACACCAATTTATTGGCGAAATCGCCAACCCCTTAAACTTCAGTTGAGGTCTGTAGCTTTCTTCTGTCTACCAGGGAACAAAACAAGGTTTTCCCGCAGAGAGCGTAAGTCCACCGACGAAGGACAGGCTTGTACTACCGCTTGTCCTGATATCCAGAAATCCAAACGCGTACGGAGACTGCACACACCGACAAATGCGCTACTCTAGAATTCCTTTTCAGCACTCGAGGTTGTGCAGCCATAGCCACATTAAAGAAAATAGAGGACACAACAATCCCCGAAGCCTACCTCACGAGATAGTTCTTGGGCCACATAAAATGTTTCCTTATCGCACCTGGAAGTAGCAGCCCGTACTGCAAGCGCTCAAGCAATCGAGAGTTCTCGAGTCTCGTATTTCTCGTACGCTCCTAATGATGTCATTTTGTAGTACATTGTCGCACGCCTTGGATACGCCAAAAACACACCAGGCATCGTTAACAGACTATAAGTGCAGTGGCGTCCGATGTGGCTAACGAAGTCGAGGATGCTGTATTTTGGGCAGAAGCGCTGCCGGAAACCTGCCGTGCAGGACGAAAGCCTATTGTGTTTCGAGCCACCATATTAGCACAGCACTGATAAGCTCTTCTGCAAGCCTTGATTCATAACATGTGAGTAAAACCGGACGGTATGAGTCAAGGTCGTCATGGCCCTTCCCAGGATTTAGAAGCGGTACCGCTACTGCAAGATTTATTGCTTAGGTAGTGTTTTCGGTACTTAAAACAACGTTGAAGCACAGGAGCAATCGCGTTTACGCTCTGACGGCAAGTTGCAAACCGTTCGTATGCTGATCCCATCAGGACCTGCTGTGCAGCGTCGGCGTAAACGCTTCAGGGCGACCAGGAGCAGAACATTTAAGACGCACGGACACAAGGAGTGTATAAGACAAGGCGGGATCCCTGAATTTTCAGCGCAGGCGTCAGCATTACTGAAGTGCCTTGTTCTTGCGCAAGGCCAAAGTGACAAACAGCATTTGTTACCGCCGGTTCCAAAGCAGCCCATGGACAGTGTCCCCAATGTGTGTTGCGGGAGTAAGAACACTTTAAGAATCCCAAAAGGCAACCAGTTGTGTGGTTTTCATAGTTTTTTGTGTAACCCTAATCGCCAAATTTAACGTCTTTACACAAGCGTCTATTGATGCGTCCTTTTTCTTTCGAGTTAGCTGACGCTGAGAACTTCGCCGTGCTGCACACAAATCTTCAAGTTTCCAGAGGCGCTGGGAAATAGGCCGGTAGACGAATACTCCTTTTCGAAAGCAAGCAAGGTTTCAAATGTATCCCCAGAAGATGCGCTGAGTTCTTGCGTATACTGATCCCAGTGGGCGGTTATACAGACCTTGCGTTCACATTATTGGGATAAATGGGAAAATCGTTGCTGCTCATCCGTTCTGGTGGGGCGTTCAAGGTGATATATCACTGACCTACAGTGTTAAGTGCAGTAAGAAGGCTGGAAGAATGTGGAGAAGCTATAGCGTCTGATGCGTAACCGCATTCAGTTGATTGCTTCAACGAAGTGTCTTTTGCCGGTCCGAGGTTTGTGGTTCCGACACAAGGAATCATGCGTATTAATTTCGCCGCAAATGAGCCGCGGGCCTGGACAACGATCGCATAGTTTTTCGAAGAAAGGCCTTGTAATCATGTTTAATAGTCGCGAAACGTACACAGATGCGAAGCTCACTTTTCGGCTGCAAGCTGGATTCTAACAGCAATAATCGGGATGGCTTCAGTGGATAGGTAGCTCACAGCAGAGGGAGTTGTCATATTCCGCGCCGAACGCACATAGTAGAACCCGGAGCGTAGTTTAGGATTGATGCACTTGCTACTGTGAACTGTGCAGCCCTGACAGATGCAGTTGCCTGGGCGTTCTTGTTTACGATGAAACAAAAAAATGTTTGGCGCTAACACCCTGTGAGATGGTTGAGCAGCGAAGTTGAAAAGAATCGGCTATGATGTTTATCTCTAACTTATCACACAGCCTTATTTCTAAAAAATTCTCAGCTAAATACAAAATAGAGAACTCTTCTTTCCAACTTGCTCAGAGTCAACGGCACAAAATTTTCAATAACATAGAAGGCAACCTTGGAGTGAGGAAAACGTGCCGCCTCTTGAGACACCTCTTAGACCCGACTCGCACAAAAACAGAACCTGGTCATTGGCCCGTACTGTCAGCCATCATACCAAAGTTTCTGGGTATTAATAAGCGAACTAATCAATAGAGTTCGCTCCTTATATCTTCCCTCGCGAGACGCTCAGCAGCTTCCAGGATATCTGGGATCACCCAGTAGCGATCTACATGCCGCCATCGCGGAGGCGGAAGTGCGCAGCCCTCTTCTAGCCATCCGTCCAGGGTCGGTATCGGGGCCGCACAGAGCTGCCAACAAAATGCTCCGCAACCTTGATCCCTTAATCTCGGCTATCACGAAATAGTTCAATTATTTTTGGGAACGCGGTACACTCCCTTCCGATTGGAAAAGTGCCAAAGTCACGCTCATCCCGAAATCTGGATAGTGTCTCACCACTGATCGTTTCTGGATCTTCCTGGAGCACATAATTATCGCCCGCATCACGCTCCACCACAACTGCACCAACGCTCTTCCACCTTCGATGATTGTCTACCGCCCCGGATTCTCCGCTCAACACGTCCTCCCGCAACTTTCCGGCGAGATTATCACCCCACCATTCCGACTCCACGTTGCTCCAATTCTGGCGGTGGATCTCACCGAAGCATGCAAGCTGGTTAGCCGCGCCCCCATCTTGCGTGGCGTGGAGTTTGTCTCCTGGAGAGCGTATATGTACCCCTACGCGGGTAACTTCCCAATGGCTCGTACAGCATTCTTCCAAATAGGGTACCTTCAATCTGATATACTCACTCTTCCTTCCGGAGGGACTCTACATGGGGCCGTTTTAGCACCTCTATTATTTAATTTGGCTCTCCTCAATATCGCCAAGAAGCACTGGAGGCAATTTCACGCCTTCACTTTAGCCTATATGTAGACGATATTACGCTGTGGGCCACTGGTGGTAGAGATGCACTCATTGAAGGCACATTACAGCAAGGTGCACGCGTCGTGAACGAGGACGCAGATTTGCCGAGCCTGGAGTGCTTTCTCGCAAAATCGGTGTTTCTCCTCTACCAGCCTAATCGACCCCTTAAAATTCTTCTAATCAGAACTTACTTGAATGAGCATTTCATCCCAGAGGTGCGCACCCTCAAAGTCCTCGGTCTCGTCATTCAGCATAAAATCAGTAACACTAAATATATCTCGCAGTTAAGCTCGCACACAAATGAAACAATTGGACGCAACCAACAAGTTACCGGACGCCACCATGGTCTCAAGAACACGGGGAGAATCAGGCTTGTCCAAGCCTTTATCATCAGTCTTATAAGACATTTAGTTTAATACCTGCATGTTTCGAACGCCGAAGGGACCAAAATTAACTGTCTTATCAAAACGACCTCTCAAGCTGGACTACAGATTCCTCTGTGTACATACACTGCCAAATTTCAGCGCCTCAGGGTACATAATGCCGCCCAGGAACTGGTCGAGGCGCATCATGTCAATCAGCTCTGTTGTCTCTCAACTTTGAGAGACTGGGCCACGATCCGTTCGGGTATCGGGACCCAGTCTGTTCTGAATTGTATATCCCTATCCCTCGGCCTATCTGCGACGGCCTCCATGTCCTTCCTGTTCCAGGAAACGTGCACACCACGTACCCCAGACAAGAAGGGAGCACAAGGGTTTGGGCGCTCAAAGAGAAATTTACCATCAAACCCGTATCCTACATGTAGATGCGGCAGAACACCGCCACTTCGACGCCCTTGCCCTCACAGTTGTTAATAGCCCAAGTGACCACCCTGTTAACTGCCTAACGGTTCGCCCCACAATCACGACAGCGGCAAAGGAGGCGGCAATAGCGCTCGTTCTAACGACTCGGCAGTCACCTACAAATATAATCACGGATTCGAAAGCGCCAATCCAGAACTTGCCCACTCGTACATATCGACCAAGGCGTCCGAAATTCTCCTTCAAAATCCCCCATCCCCCGACCTCCCTGGTAGACATCGCGTTGAACCCTGAAAGATCCGGTTTGGAAAGAAATGAGAAATGAGGCTTAGGATGTGAGCGTGAAATGTTGCGACTGCGGGGTGTTGTCAGTTTGAAGAAGGTGTCTGTGTCACTGTTTCAAAGCGTTTATTATGTGATGTCTAAGCAAGCCTGTACATATTTACTGAAGAAATAGTTGGGGTTTAGGAAAAAGGGGGTAACGATATGGTAAGGGGAGCGGTTGGTTAACAGTGGAACAGTGGAACTGCACATCCACAGTCTCGACCGTGACAATATGACAGTTTTCAGAAAAAAAACACAATATACACATGAGTTTTATGAACTATAATAGTTCACTTACACTGTTGTCAACTGGTCCGTCTGATCCCTCCGGGGTTCTGAAGAGCCTCGGTCTGATGAAGCACTGGAAGAAAGTAATAGTTCGTAATAGTTCGGCATTAATAGTTCGGCATAGTAGCGAATGGGGATAAAAACATTGGCTTCAAGTTATAAGGCCTTCAAAGCCTATTTTACTATTGATGGAAACGTAGCACACATCACGGAAGTTCTGTGTTTCAACTGGAATTTATGAATTGCTATTCAGGTGTCAATCATAGCCATTCCCCTGTAGAATTCATAGATACCGGCCATAAACACTTTTGTCAACAAAGACTTGCATTTTAGAGCGATGAGTTTAAAGGCTGGACTGACAATATAAAATTCAAGCGCCAGAAAAGAAATATTATTGGGCTGAAACACCTAATTATGCTGGTTTGGTCATCATAATCATCATCATCAACATAAACAACAACGCCTGCTCAGTCCCACTGCATGGCGAAGGCTTCTTCCATTAACTTCCAAAAGCTCCTGTCATGCGCCGCTTGAGTCCACTGTTGTCTACCGAAATTCCGTATTTCATCCGTCCATCGTGTGATGGGCCTTCCTATTCTTCTAGAACCATCTCTTGGTATCCACTCTTTTACTCTAACTGTGCACCGATTGTCGGTTCATCTCACTACATGGCCGGGCTAAGTCCATTTCTTTTTCTTTACTTGAAATATACCATCTACTCGAGTTTGTTCCGTGATTCATGAAGCTAGTTTCGCGTCCTTATGTGTTCCTCCTAGAACTATTCATTCCATGGCCCATTGAGCGCATCTAAGCTTGCTTTCCAGTTTTTTAGTAAGTCGCCAAGTTTCAGCTCTGTACGTCATTACTGGCGGTATGCACTGGTTGTATTTTTTTAGTGCTAGAGGCAGCTTACATATCTTTATCTGGGAATAGAGCACTGCACGGGCCTGATTTTAAGGCCCGTGCCCCCGGCCCGAGCCCGACCCAGGCCCGTAACACCTAGCCCGAGCCCGGTCCGGGCCCGGACATTCATAAGTGAGCCTGGCCCGAGCCCGGCCCGGCCCGCCATCTCAAGCCCGGGCCCGGCCCGGCCCGGTAATTTTTTTTGGCCTTGGGAGGGCCCGCGCGTGTGTGACCAGGCCCGGTCTTTGACGCTAAAGAAATTTGTTTATTATATTCCGGGCGATCAGACGGAGCATCTAGTCTGTACAAGCACGTCATGATCTGAAACGCAAAAAATAAGGGTTTAAAAGTGCACATAATTTAGCTTGCACCGCCTGCAGTTCACGCCACATCGGCGTAATAATAGGTCGTATTCTTACAGGAGAGACGCCATCACCTTTGATTACCAAACTCTTGGCAACTTCACGTGGTTGTCTCGGCCACAATTTGGTATTGCTAACATTTTTTGATCCGCATTTGAACCAACGAGTGTGTACGCGCGTTGAAGTACTTCACCTGCAGTGGTTGTTAGGCGGTGGTGTTTCTGTGTAACGCAAGTTTGATTCCCGGCCACGGCAGCCGCATTTTGATTGTTGCGGCGTCTAAAACACACGTGTACATACATAGTCATAGGTGCATAGCTCCAGGCTGTCTTAATTCCTTCCCTGCTAGGGCATTCCTTGTAATCGTATCTTTTTATGTTATACAACAAAATATAAAATCTTGATGCTGTACAAGAAATGTCATAAAAAGTGCAGTATAGTGACCATCAGACCTAGCAAAACACGTTTTTAAAACAATGTGTACAACTAACAGCAAGAAGCGCGCAAGAATAAACTAAGAATATTCAGTTTGATGCTTCACGTCGGACCTATTAACGGCCGTGCATATGAATTCAAGCCCAAGCCCGGCCAGGGCCCACGGCGTCGAGCCCGAGCCCGGCCCGGGCCCGCGGCATTAAGCCCGGGCCCGGCCCGGGCCCGCCAATAATCAACTTCGGGTGGCCCGGCCCAGCCCGCGGGCCGGGTCGGGCCCGGGCTTTCGGGCCGGCCCGGGCCCGTGCAGTGCTCTATCTGGGAATGCTTGCCGAGTGCTCCCCAGTCCACACATGTTCTGTGCCGGATTTCTCTCTCATAGTTAGGGTTATCCCTAACATCTGTCCGACGTAATTATATTCCTGTAGCTCTAGCGCTTCGTCTCCTGGGCTGAACAGGGCGCTAACGGCATGCTTATTCCTCATTACTTTAGATTTATTCGCATTTATGTTTAGCAGCACGGCTATGCTTTCTGATTGTATTTCCTCAAGCACTTTTTGCAGGTGTTCTGCCGTATCACTCGGCAACACTATATGGTCTGCAAACCTCGAATGACTCAACTATTCTCCGTTTATCCTTAAAGGGCTGGTGAAGAGCTTTTCAACAAAAATTTGTTGGGGGCATTACTTTATGGTTTTCTTGACGCTGAATTCGAAAAACATGTTTATTTTATGTGTAAATACCCCCAAACCATCTTTTTTCGTCAAAATAAACGACCCCTGCCCGGCGGCGCGGTCAGAGCGCTGGCTGCCTTTCAGGATTGGCCGGCTGCAGATGACGTCATATTCGGAAGTGCCGGCGCTGCGGTGACCGCTCGGCCGGAAAATCTCATTCTGTTCCCGTTCATATACGGGCAAGAAGGACCTCCGCTGAATGGAGGGTTCACACAATTTTTCCTTAGAATATGAGAGCCTGAGGGAAGTATAAACGCAACAAGTTCACTCACGGCGAGCTTTAGAAAGGGGTTCTCCCCCGACGACTCATGGCCGACTTCTGTTTCTCGGGTGCAGGGAAGTTGTGCAGATATTGGTTCGCCGCTTTCACCACCAGCGCTAGTCACAATTCCTGGCACAGTTTTTCGACACACCATCATCCCGTTCTTCGCATGTGCGACTTTGTTTTTACATTCGGGCAGGCGGTAAAAAGCTGCGTGTAGCGGCTTGCGATGCGCGCAGGCAGCAGCTAGCGAAAAGACCGCCGCCAGTCGTCGCGTCGTGCGGAGGTGCTGGTGCTGGGTCGCTGCGCGGCCGGTCAGCGGAACACAAACGCAGTTTTAGAATAGGGGAACTGAACGCTGGTGGTCCCCTGAAAGGTAGAGGAACCAAACGCAGCACGCTGGTCCCCGACGAGCTTTAGAAAAACGCCTTCCCCAACAGCTCAGCAAGCTTGGGTTGCACGGATCGCCTCGGGTGTTGGGAACTTTAGGCTTAGCACAGAGGCAGATATTTGGTCGCTGCTATCTCTACAATTGCGAATGACTGTCCTTAACAGAGTTTTTCACCGCACTATCATCCCTTTCTCGCGTGTGGAACCTCATTTTCACGTTGATAGTCATTCTAGCCATCGGTGCTGTGTTCATTCTTGCGCGCAGGTAACGCCATCCATCGGCCTCTCGCCGCATCTCGTGCTCGTGCAGGTTCATTTGCTGCCGTCGACGAGCTCCGCGACCGGTCGGTGCTCCGAATCGCGATACAAATTCGATCACTTCTTTCAAAATCACCGTGGATGACAATCCCTAGCAGAATTTTTCACCACACTATTCATCCACTCTCTCGCACGTTCACTTGCATTTCGCGACGGCCGCGGCAGCGAAGTGCGGTCGCTGCCACGGCATGCGTGGTGCGAGCCGTTTCGTGCGCCGTACGGGCATGCACGACCGGCGAGTGTGCTGAGCGCTTCCGCGAGCAGAAAACGCTTCATGCTTTCAACTTGCTTGACTTCTTGAAATCTGGCTACTCAGCTAAGCTGTCGTCACAGCCAACAACGTTGATCGGAAAAACGAGCAAGAAGTTGGGAAGCCCTGAGCGCTGCGGTCCCACAAATTTTGTAATCCCCTTATAATAATGGATCAGGAACTTGGGGTACCTGCATATTTGTTTGAGCCCGTCTCTTCACGTATGAAGCACTCACAGAGCACCCGACGACACGGCCGGCCCCGCTACTACTCGTGAAGGCACGGGCGCTCGGGTAGGAAGTCTCTGGTATCTAGGAGTCGCTTTAGGGAATCACACAGTAGCATTACGGATGAAAATCGACGCGGAAGCAACTCTACACAATAAAGATTAGTGAAGTGCAGTTTACACGCCTGCTTAATTCGGAACTTAGCCGAGAAAACTGGGACATAGCAAAGCGGCGGCGCACGTCGCTGGCCGTCTTCCGAATATGACGCTACTTCCGGTCGCTGCCTCTCGGTTTCTCGCTCTTCCGGCGATGCGGCAGGGAGCAGTGGGCGGGGCGTAGGGTCAACTTTAACGACGAATACTGCTGTCCTCAAGCTAAAAATGCCGAAAAAAGTTGATAGGCATAAACTGACCAATGTAACAATTGTAAAAAGTAGAGTTTTGCCCGGTTTTAAAAGCGCTTCAGTAGCCCTTTAATTCTCTGTGTTACCCGTCAAGTTTTCTGAATACCCCCCAGACAAGCTGTGAGTACTTGCAACTAACCTTTATTACACCAGAGTCTCATATAAGTACATCCGGAAACACCGCCACTGCGCATGCGCATTACAAAAACCAATAGGACTTCGCATAATGATAATAAATATCAACAATTCAAACACCCTAACTCCGGTCATCAATAAATTTCATCTCACTATTGTGCAACCAGATCGACATTTCGGTGACGCACTCATGACCCAGCTTTTTAATGTAATATGCTTCCCGTACCTCCCTCGCCCGGCTATCACGGCACCGACACAGGACCTTAACCTCCTTCCAGAGTGGCCACAAGGATTGGACGAGCATGCCGAGCAGTGAGTGGGGAGATGCTCGCTCGCGCAGTTCTGTATCGATAATTTCATGCTGCCGAAACCTCACATTAACGCATCTTCCCGTTTGGCCCCGTAAACCTGGGGTCCCAGCCCAGCCGTAACCTGGCTGGGTCATGAGTGAGTCAGCGAAACGTCGATCTGGTTGCACAATAGTGAGATGAAATTTATTGATGACCGGAGTTCGGGTGTTTGAATTGTTGATATTTATTATCATTATGCGAAGTCCCATTGGTTTTTGTACTGCGCATGCGCAGTGGCGGTGTTTCCGGATGTACTTAGATGTGACTTTGGTGTAATGAATGTTAGTAGCAAGTCTGCGCCTGTCCTGTGTTTCCTCCCTTTTTGTGGCCGTCCGAAATCGCGCAGTTTTTTACTTTACGTTGAAGATGCACCAACTCGCCCCCAACAAGTCTTCTAAACTAAATGCTGTGAGTAGTTTTGACGAAATAGTGTATCCCCGTCTTACTCCCTTTTGGATCGGGGACTTATCGCTTTGCTTGTGAAGTTTATCCTGCCCGTACATTCCTGCCGTATGTCTTCTAGAAATTTGGTGTAGGTCCCTTTTATCCTCTGGTCCTTTTATGCGTTTAGCACGGCTGTGGTTTGTACTTGGTGAAGCGCTTTCTCATAGTCTATAAATGCCATAGAAAGGGGTGTAGTGTATTCTGCGGGTTCTTCTATCACTTGATTGACAAAATCAATGTGATACATAATTGCGTACCCTTCCCTACACCCAGCCTGCTCTCTGAGTTGTTGGAAATCCAGACTGTCACCTATACGGCTAACTCTAACTGGTATAAAGCTCGTACACAACAGAGTAGGCTGATCGGTCTGTAATTGTTAAGGTTCTTGAAATCTACATTTTTGTGAATCAGAATAATGTTGGCGTTTTTCCAAGCAATGGGAACTTTTTGATTCCATAAGCATTCCGAAAACAGGCTCATAGGTTTACTCGTTTCGCCTATATACGGTTTGTGGCACTGTTTGTGGCACATTGCACATTCTAACATATACACAATGTTGGATGAAGTGCAAGTAAAACTTGAATTAATCTTGGCAAAATAATTACTGCCTGTGCTATTTACAATGCAGTCTGTCTGCAGGTGCCTGCAAGTCTTGCATCTGGGACGGAGCAGCTGGCTATGACTGGTTGCTTTGATGGCCCTGTTTTAGCATGCACTAAAATATCTTTTAGATTCCTATTTCTCCGGTAGGTGACCCTTGGTGGTTCCGGGAACGTCCTTTTAGGTCGGTCGTTACTGGCTAAAATGGGGTAGTATTTCCGCAGGATATTGTTTACGTTTGGGAGGGCGTTCGAAAATTTAGTTATTAGGGCAGGCGGCCTGGCGTTTCGTTTTGTCGCTGTTTGTTGAGCACGTCATCCCTTTTGAGATTAGATGCACGTTGGTACGCCTTATAGAGCGAGCTTTGGGGTGGTTCCTGTTCATCAGGGTGGACTTGAGTTCGTCTAGATGCTTTACGTAGTCCCTGTCATCACTGTATACTCTTCTAAGTCTGGTGGCTTGTCCTGCAAAGATCCCTGTTTGCAGTGTCTTGGGTGATGGCTTTTATAATATAGGTACTGCTGCCTGTCTGTTGGTTTTCTAAAAAGCGTGGTATTAAGTTTACCGTTGTCTAGAATGACGGTGGTATAAGTTCACTTCTTTTTCAGAATACTGGCAGAAGAATTTAATAGTCGGATGCGAAAATTGAGATGAGATATAAACGTTTCTAGAGTCGCGCGACCGTGTTCCCAAATCATGAAGATGTCGTCTATGTAGCGGAGGTAAACCTGAGGTTTATCCGGAGAAGAGCTTCAAGTTTCCACATGAAAATATTGGCATAGGTCGGCGCGAATGGAGTACCCATGCTGGTTCCAAAAACTTGCAAGATGTAGGGGGAGTCAAATTCAAAATAATTGAGAGTTAAAACTAGTTTTAACAAAGTTATGTACACTTCTGGCGCAACTTGGGTGCGGGTTCTCTGATAAAGCTTTTGAAATAGCTTCGATTCCTTCGACGAAAGGGATGTTTGTATACAATGCGGCAACGTCAAGAGTAACAAGGAGGGTTCCACTGGGTAGGCGCCCACCCTTATTTATCTCTATTATGCGGAGGAAGTGGGGGGTGTCCTGACATTGTTTGCCGGTGAGGGCGAGTTGTGCCGCCTTAACAGTCTTAAAAACAGCAAATCCTAAGAATACGTGAAGGTCACCCAGGTATCACAATGGAAGACACAAAAACTGCACAACTCTGTTGGTGACTAGCTGTACAAGACACCGGTAATCAGTTTTTCTGTGTCAGACATCGCCTAAATATTCTCAAACACGTGTGGACGTTCCTGCTGCCGGTTAAGTATCTACTGAATCTGTGGGATAAGGTAGCAACGTACATTATGGGTCCGTTCACTTCAGCTCCACTTAACTACGGATAACTACTACTGCTGGTGAGTCAACTTTAATCGTACTGACGGGATACAATGTTGCACTCCATCAGCTAACCTCCAGTGGTACATTTTGTATACTATTTGTACTGGTGAGGGGCTGCCAAAGAAAGACATTGGCAATGGTCCGCAATTCTTCTCCACAACTTTTGAAAATTATCTCAGGTAAAGGCGAAATAATAATGTCAAATCTCTGCTCCACCATGCCCAAGCAAATGGCCAGACTAAGCGTTTCATTGGTGTATATAGGCGTACATTCGGTGTGCCATTATAGAAAACAACTATCTTCCGGTATCTGAAAAACTAACTTTTTTAAGTTGTAGGGCTACACCTTGCCCGTTTTTGTTAAAAGATCTTCCTCCTTCTCGGCTATAAGTTATAGGCATATCACCTATGCAATTCCACTTCAAAGCGTATCCAGAATTGAAGCGCGTGCGTCCCCTTGTTCAATGGGCAAGTCAAAGATAAAGAATTTTGTCAAGCATCACTGAAGTCGGCATGAAGTTTGCTCTCCAACAAAAACTTGTGTGGGCAAAACGGCCCCATACCGGGAAAATGGTATTCGTCTCCAAAACAAATCGGCCGTACAATCGCTCCTCACACTTATTAGGCCATGGGACTACGTGCAATGCCTCCGAATCAGCGAAGACGATTATTTGGAAATTACCAAAACAAAACACCTGATATGATATCAACCGAAATGGACCCCACTATCCCTTCCCTCTTCAGTTGTATGCCCTACCAGCAACAACAAGCCCCGCCGGTGTAGGGACTCCTAGATTATCAGTCCCAGATCATTCGCGGGCTACCCGAGACGTATCCGGCGCTCGATTTTTCTGTGTATTCCTATTTCGGACTTCCGGTCCGAACACAGCCCTCGGACTGTACGCGGACCGTCCAGGACTGGTACATTGAGGATGCCCATTGTGACAACGTCTTGTCAAGGTATAAAGGCCAATCAGCCACTTGGAGTGAATATGCCACAGGCAATAGTAATTGCCACCCTTGTCGTACAGAATCCCTCTTCGGTCACAGAGCGCACGGGTTTGTCCAAAGTACTTTCAGTTTACATAATGTCCCCGGAGGAAAGGGGAAAAGCGCTGACATGCGGGGCAAGCATTGATGCTTTTATTTACACATTTCATTTACTTATTAACAGAGGACGGATCCAAGCGAAGCCGATGATTGTAAACAGTAAACGGCACCTCAAGGTATTCTAGAAGCACCGCTCCGGACGTGATAAAATAAACGAGAACGAGTGTTCGAAAGAGCGAATCAACAGCCAAGGCTAGGGAATTGTTTTAGTGCGCCTAACCAGAACATACAGCATCATAAGGATGATGAGCGTAGAACTTTATTGTAAAGCCTGTGCTGCCGCTGAAACTTAGTGAGGCTGCCGCATTTGAGCCCTTTGGAAAAGGTGGTGTTACAACAGCTTTTTTTTGCTTGAACTGCTTTCGTTTTACGGTGGAGCATAATGCCGCGTGTTCTAACAAACATCCCGCACGTCACCCTAGTGTCTAGTAGGATTCTAGGAAGAATATATTATAATTTAACGAGAAGCTAGACATTCTTAAAGCAAACTACTAGCAGCGATGATCGTACGTACCATTGCGGACGTGTGGTCCCCTTCCATAAAGAGCTTAATGGGCGTGAACGCGCAATAAGCATGGTCACACATCAATTGCAGTACGCAATTTTGTACGTAGAATGGAGCACAGGCGCTTTCGTGCCTTGCGGTGCCACACAAAATGCATCAACATAACTGCTGAAGTGGTTAATTTACCTTATGGCTGAATAAATAATTCGATCTTTGGAATAAATTTCCATCGAGCGATTTCACATTGACTTCAAAACTCTTGAACGAATATCTGCAGTTCCAGCGTATAAACACTTCACTGAAACTCATTCATACGGCCATGTAGCCGATTTCCGTTTGGATTTGTACGCAGACAAACCTCGAAGCAAGCAAAATTTTAGACATCGTGATAGGGAGAGAGGGAGAGAGAGAAAAAAATTATTGTTCAGCAGCCCTAGTCCGGGGCGTCGTGCCACAGTGTCTTCATTAGGAGATGGTCGGCCCGTAGCTTTCTCAGATTTACTCACTCACCCATAGACTGTGAACAGCCAAAAGTTATTGCGTCAACTGGACGTCTCCGACAACGGGACAAATTTTGTGAAGTATTTAAAAAAATTTTAAATGTGTTCCGCAGCTGAGGGTACCCTTGCGTGTTACTATTAAGAGGCATATTTCTTGAAGAGATTTCAAGTTATTTACATGATGTTTTGGCTCCTTAAAGATCAAGACACAGACGTCGCCTCCCTATACAAACTTCGCCGACCATCACTTGCTGACACTGGCCCAGTTTGCATATAAATTTTCCCAGTGGTAAGATAGTTTTAAGTAGCTAATCAGTCATCAGGATCGATCAATTCTATGATAAAAAACGCACGTGAAAGTGCATATGGAATGTCCGCAATTGATCTTCGCTTAAGATTTCTATCTCACAAAGAACGATTGTAGATTACTTTTACCATGCCATGATGGAATAGTACCCAAGGGTTAAGCAATTAAACCAAGAAGGCTTGAAACCAAAAGCACGGGATAAAAAGATACCAACTTGTATGTGAACGCCGTGTGCTGGTGAAGTTCTATACCACTACTATTGCACGAGCCATTCATTGCTCACCGTGATCCTTCAGACGGTTGCTCCCTCTGCTCCCTCCGATCTCTCTCACCGTAGTCTTCTTCACTGTTGGTTCTTCTTTCGCGAGCTACAGTCCCCGGACAAATAGGGAAAGAAAAAAATAGTCGGAAATTAAAAAAAATTGTCTAGTAATGCGCAGCAATTGTTATGCCGATTGCCGATTTGTCCTGGAGGATGAGTTCTTTGCAAGCCAAATTGTCCGTCCCTTCTAAAT